>JAFFST010052992.1:4622-16525 GCA_022414735.1 Noturus placidus
AATCAGACCCATTCTGGATGTCAAGAATGAAGGAAATTGCCTTATCATATATGGTGTGGCCTGATATAAATCAGGATATTGAGAGATTAATTCAGGCACCTGACAGACCTACCAGGACCTCAGAAAGGTCTCAGTAAGGTATGCGCGGCCTCAGCCTTCTGACACCATGCATAAACCTCGAAGTTAGAGGATGCTGCCCCACAGAGGCTCCAGCAACAGGGGTTTGGCTGGCCGAAATGGCAGCCACGTAATCCCTGATTGTAGAAGGAGCCCACCCAACTGAGAAATGTCCTTGTAAGAACTCAAGGACTGTAGCTATTGCCCAGTTCACTGGATCTAGCTGGCGTTCCTCACACCCCAAGACAAAAAGCTGCCACTTGAGTGCATGGTACTCTAGGGTTCAAAATGGTCTCTACAACCTCAGTTGTGAGACCAGAATCTTTAAACTGGTGCCCCTCAAGAGGCAGACCCACAGTTTCCATATTTCAGGCTGAGGGTGATAAATCCGCCCTCTGGCTTGAGACAGTAGATCCACTCTAAGGGCTCAAATGAAGAGACCTGACAGACCTTCCAGGACCAGAGAAAGGTCCCAAGAAGATATGCACGGCCTTCAGATGGGCCTCAACTGCTTGAAACCATGCATAAGCCTCAAAGTTAGAGGATGTTGCCCCACAGAGGCTCCGTCAACAGGTCCATGGCTGGCCAAAATGGTCGCCATGTAAACCCTGATTGTAGAAGGAGTCCACCCTGCTGAGAAATGTCATTTTAAGAACTCCAGGACTGTAACTATTGCCCAGTTCACAGTGGATCTCTGCAGATGGGAATCTCCCAAGGAATGGATATTATCTCTGATAACCAGATTCAATCTGGCCAAGAAGGTGCTACTAGCTGCAGACTTAGACTGTTTTTGCAAACTCTCCCTAGAACTTGTGGGAGCAGAGTCATCAGGGGGAGAATGTACAGATGTGACCTCAACCACATGTGCACCATGACGTCCAGCTATAATTGTGCATGGAGGAGTGAGAACGAACCACAGCGGGCAGTGTGCTGTCTCCTCTGAGGCGAACACATGCAGTCCCGCTTGGTCAAACCTCCGCCATATGGACTCCACCACTTGTGGATGGAGCGTCCAATCCCTGGGACAACAAGATGTCTGCCCCCACATTCCAGTTGCCCAGAATGTACATTGCACTCACCACCAAAACTTTCCCTCTGCCCAAAGAAGAATTAGATGTGCCTGCCTGAACAGGGGGCATGGACATAATCCTCACTGGTGGTCAATATACCACTGCTGTGTTTGACTGTAAACACATTTGACCTCTCAAATGACGTTGGCTGCTGCAGCCATAAGCTACAATAGTCTCCCAATGAGACTGGAGGGGATGCCAACATTCAGCTTTATCTTGCTCAATGTTGATAAGATTGCCCCTTTGTGCATTGGGGATAGAAACACCCTCATCATAATAGAATCCTTACAACCCCTAAAAAATTTGTCCACTGCACTGGAGAAAGCATACTTTTTTGAGGTTCAACCTGAGCCCCAAGATCTTCATGTGGGTGAGAACAACAATCTCGATGTTGATCCAGTTCCTTGTATCATGCTAGAATTTATCAGTCATCCAGGTAGTTTAGTACACAGATGCCCTGGAGTCACAATGGAGCCAGAATGACATCTGTGCACTTTGTGAAGGTGCGAATGGAAGAACCCGATCTTGGCAATGTGGAAATATGCACCTTTTAGATCTATTGTCACAAATCAGTCCTCAAACTGAATCTGTGAAACAATAAGTTTGGGTGTCAGTATCTCTAACCTGTATGTCCGAAGAGTACAGTTCAGATGATGCAGATCTAAAATTGGCCGCATACTCCTCTATTTTTTGCGGACCAGGAAATAACGGCTGTAAAAAACCCTCCTCCCTCAGTGAATGGGGTACAATTTCTATGGCCCCTTAGTCCAAGAAGGATCTTACTTCTTGCACTAATGTCAGGGTCTGGTGACTTCATAGTAGACTTCATGTGTGCTATGTGATATGTAAGTACTTGCTGCATTTCCCCAACCGTACCCCTTAGTGCTGAAATGGTAGCCTCGGTAGCAACTTTATCATTAACCTGCTGTGTTTTCACAGTCAAGCTGGATAACAGATAGCGCTTCCTGGAGCTCAGATTAAAAATATTAGTGATATCTTTCCTCAATGAAGCCAAAAGCTCACGCTTGAGTGCGGCGAGATCAAAGTCACGACTCGGCAACGCGGATTCAGGGGGAGAGGGAGACACGCTCACGGCACGTGCACTTTTATCTCAGTCATGTTTGAATGCCACCTCGGGTTTTCGTATTCTTTCCAGACATTTTAATATGACAAAAATTAAAATTATAAGCAAAGATAAGGAGTAAAATAAGTTAAAGTATATTATATGACCAAAAAGCGCAAATTTATTAAAATTTTAATCGAAATTAGCTGGAGCCTCCAGCTTCGTGTCCTACTCCTTTCGAACCCGAATTCGAACTCACTCCTCATCTACCTTGATAAAATTATCTTCTATGAGAGCTTTGAAGAGACCATCAAGCGGCTGCAACTGGTGTTCGATCAGCTCCTCCAACATAACTTGAAGCTAAAACATCAAAAGGTGCAGTGTACTGACAAAAGCATTGCAGTACCTGGGCTCTGTGGAGGATATACAGACCCAGACCAACCCAGATAAAAGAAAAGCAAAGTCAAAGGCTGTAAACGGCCATGAAATGCAAAGGTGCTAAAGTTTCTTGGCTTCTTCTGGTACTACCAATGATTAATTGAAGGATATGCAATATTGGCTGCACCCCTGTACAGATCAACCTCTGGAGATACTGGAGAAAAAAAATGGAGTAAAAGGAACATTTGGTCCTTCAAAATTATTTGCGTAGTTAGACGAATGTGAGACAGCATTTGAAACCCTGAAAGAGAGCCTCATAAGTGCTCCGATATTTGGTTATCCCAACTACAGCATTCCATTTATGTTGCAAATTGATTTTTCCATGGAGGGTCCTTATGCTGTCCTTGCCCAAACTCAAGATTGTTTTGAATGAGCGATTGTCTATATAAGTCGGAGTCTGAGTCCACTTGAAACTGACCGTAAAGTTCAGGACTCTGAAGTGGGCTCTTACTAAGAAATTATAGGACCACAAATTCTCTGTTCTGACTGATGGCAATCTACTGAAGTAGATGATAAACACAGCCAAATTGGATGGTACAGACCAATGGTGGCTGTCACAGCTTGCAGTGTTTGACTTTCAGATTGGGTATAGGCAATATTTTTTAAAATTCTAATGCTGATGCACTGTCAAGAATGTCCAGACAACAAGTGACACAAGCCCTTCAGTCATTCCCACAGTGGACCTCCTCCCCTCAGTGAGACCAGGCTAGTGAAAATTAATCTGGGAGAACCTGAAGTTAGTCATCCTGTAGAGTTGTCCTTGACCTGTTGCACGTCAAGATGTAGAATCTCTGAAACTGTGTGACAAGCAATTTTATCCTTTTGACTGAGCTGGAACCAATGCTCTCCCTGCAGTGACAAAGATGGAGATCAGAAAAAGTCAAAAAGAGTACTGTGTCTTTTGGCCAGTTCTTCACTATTAGATGCTCAACATCAAGCCCAGATAAGGTGAAAGTGAAAAATCTAAACCTTATCTTGAAAGAATGGACGAGATTAGTTGTCAAGGATAGATTCCTGTATAGACAAGTGAAAGAGGGCTGTCACTGTGGCAAACTTCCTGTGGAAGAATTTCTTCTGTGGATTTGGTTTCCCAGCCAGATCATCTGTAATAGGGCCGCAATTCCGAGAGTGAAGTCGTGAAAGAGCTTTGCAAGCCAGCTAGAATCACCAGGATCCATCCCAGCTACTACCACCCACAGGGCAACAGATATTCAACAAAACTCTGATGAATACACTGGGCACTCTGAATCAAAATCATTGCTTATAATTGTACTCAACATTATTCCACTGATTACTCTCCATTTTTTTTGATGTATGGCAGACACTCCAGACTCCCTGTGGAGCCCATTTTTGGCTTGTCCACTGCCAAGAAACCATGTATAGTGAATATGTCCAGACTTTGCTCGACCTGTGCTTATGTAAAAAGCACTATGACAAGAAAATCAAATGTCACACAGGGGGACAGGTTGATGCTGAAAGTGTGCCATGTTGAGGGAAAACAGAAGCTGGCTGAGCTATGGGAGACACGTCCATACATGAAGCAGCAAGAAATTCCAGTGTACGTGGTCCGTTCAGAAGATGGTGTTCAAGAGAGATTTGTCGACCACAATCTTCTGTCACAATGTATGTATTTACCTGCTCAATCCAAGCAGCATACCCCCGAGGAGCCTGATGTGGATGAAGATTGTGAAGTAGAGTGCTTCTAAGGGAGAATAGGAGGACGAAAGGACCATAGATGATAGAATAAGTGCTGGCATAAGACAGTGTTGCAGCCTGCAGACTGGAATGCCATAATTTAAATAGGTGGAGGATGTAGGGATGTTATAAGGTTTCCACCCACTAGGGGGAGCTGTAGTTTTTGTTCCTCATTGTTTGTACTGAGCCCTTCTATCCATCCATCCATCCATCTTCAACCGTTTACTCCTTTTCAGGGTCACGGGGAACCTGGAGCCTATCTTCTAATGAAGTCTAATGAGTGCTGAAGCTGTTGCAAGGTAATAAATTTCTATTCTCTTTGGGCAGGTAAGAAGTGCTCTGTTCCTCTATAGTAATCTGATTGATATTTTGTGTTAGTGATTTATGTAATGTAGGATGATTATTTTACAGTTAAGATGTTAGTTGAAGTGTGTTGTGTTATTTGGGTTACACTTGGGCTACAGGGGTACCAAGTGGGCATGGGCCAAAAAATGGGCATCTTATCTGGGGTCCACTTGGGTCAACTAAGTAGGACCCACATGGGAAAACCTTGGTGGGCTCCCTATGTGTGGCTCCTAGTTGGGTAACTATTGGGAAATGAGTGCATGGGCTCAAAATGGGCAACACATATAGGGCCCATTTTGGTTTATAATATGGGTTAGACAATCAATCCCATTTAGGCTGATTACATGGGTCCAAGATAGAACACATATATGTACAGTATTCTTTTTATTGTTGTTGTTGTTCTGACATTTGGACTTTTGTTCAAATGTTATAATTGGTAAGTTAAACTACTTCAATCTATTCAAAATCTAAAAAAATGCCAACATTCATGCAATTTTTCCCCAATTGTCTGCTCTTTAAAATGACCAAGAGCCCGTGGACATGGAGAAAAAAGTTTGAGAAATAGACTATTGTGAGATCTTGCGAAACTTTTTGTGGGATCTCTCAAGATCTCTCACAGTTATCCCCATTCCCCACTCCTGACTTTTCCATTCGCGCCATTGCAATTGTGCTGTCATTTGTCCAGAGGTGACTTTACTGTCAATCAGTGTACCCAAGGTAAGAATTGCATTGTTATTGTCACAATTTCCCCTTTAAGCAGTGCGCTAATTATGTCTGCATATATATACCGTGCACCTCCCAGCACATGGCGCAGAATATTAGATTAGAATATTATGGTATTGTAGATTAGTTAAGAGTTCTTACCATAGTTAATCACAGTTATAGTTATGGACCATGTCATGTTTTATGTTTTAGACTAGTCTGTTTAGTCCACGCTGGTTTCTCCGTTCTTGTTTTGTTTATTGATCCTGTTTTCCATGACCACAACAACAAAACCTGCCTTGCCTGTTTGCTTGACCTTTTGCATGTTTTGGATTACAATTATGGATCATGTTTTGGATTTACCCGCCTGTGTCTCTCTTTAATAAAACTGTACAAACTGCAGTTGCATCTGTCCATATCTTTGTTACGTCATGATACGTGACAATTATATAAAACCTGAAATGTTTTAGATTTTTTTTTTCATAGCATAATGTTAACCAAAACATTAGTTTGGCTTGTTTAGAAGACAATATATAATTTTACAGAATATATTGAAAAAAAAAAACTGATAATAAAACTAGCAATTCAAATCTGCCTGAATGTGTTTAATAACAATTTATCAAACAACTGTAACAAGCAGAAGATAAACTTATATACGATGTCTTTGACTTGCAGCAGTCAACTCCCCTCTCATCCACAGATGCTGCAGTGGGGGGAAAAAAAGTATTTGATCCCCTACTGATTTTGTATGTTTGCCCACTGACAAAGAAATGATCATTTTAATGTTATAAATTGATTTGCATTTTAATGAAGGAAATATGTATTTGACCCCTCTGCAAAACATGACTTAGTACTTGGTAATGACTTAGTAGTTACTTTTCATTTTCAATGCCCTGGCTTTGGGAAGGAGGTTCTCACCCAAGATTTGACGGTACATGGCCTCTTCCATTGTCCCTTTGATGCGGTGAAGTTGTTCTGTCCCCTTAGCAAAAAAACACACCCAAAGCATAATTTTTCCACCTCCATGTTTGACGGTGGGGATGGTGTTCTTGGGGTCATAGGCAGCATTCCTTCTCCTCCAAATACGGCGAGTTGAGTTGATGCCAAAAAGCTCCATTTTGGTCTTATCTGACCACAACACTTTTACCCAGTTGTCCTCTGGTGGTCATTACCAAGTACTAAGGCATGTTTTGCAGAGCAGTCAAATACATATTTCCCTCATTAAAATGCAAATCAATTTATAACATTTTTTTGTTGTCATTCTGTCTCTGACTGTTCAAATAAACCTACCATTAAAATTATAGACTGAACATTTCTTTGTTAGTGGGCAAACGTACACAATCAGCAGGGGATCAAATCCTTTTTTCCTGTGTATATATATATATATATATATATATATATATATATATATGGAAAATCCATATATCGGGTCACCATCTTCTGTACTGTCCGCTCTACCTTCACAAAAAGGCTCAAAGGCTCAGGACAGGTGCATGATATTTACATTTGAAAATGAGCTTAAATGTATTAATTCTGAGCATAGTTATGCCCCATTATAAAGGTTTTCTTTTCCCCCACTAACATTTCTCTTGAATATTGTTGGTTGCTATGTCACATTAGATATAGTGGAAAAAGATGTAACATAATTTATCCTGGGTTACATTTTTTTTTTTTACATACATTTTTTTAACATCTACATTTTTAACAGGGGTATGTAGCATTTTTTTCTCAGTGTTTAATGTGTGTGCCTTTATTACAGCTTCCATTCTTTCCATTCTCAAAGATTATAGCTTTCAGTGTTTATCTGATGGTGGCAGTCTTGGTGATCTTCCAGTTGTTCTTAGTAGTCCCATTTTATCTATATCTTTAAGTGTCTTTTAATACTTTTTTGAACTCTAGGTTTGGAAACCCCAAAAAAACTTATTTAGATTTCGCAATACGGAATTCATAAGAATAAGACGCGTACTTACATGGTCCTGTTGATTTCGACTAAAATAGTAGCCTAGTTGCACTTTTCAGTACAGTAGCCTAGTTGCACTTTTCAGAGTAGACTTCCTCTACTCTGTGTCTTTGTCTGCACTTTTAACATTGAGAAAAAGAGTAATGGCGTCTGAAAGGCTAAGGAAAAATAAAATCGACAAGCTACCTTCAGATCTTGAGAATCTTTGGTCTATGCTAATTACAGAGCTAACAGTTGGTATTACGGCTAATATTACAGCTAATAACGATAATATTGCAGTTAATATTAATGCAGCTTTGGATGCAGCTTTGGCCCCAGTTATTGCGTCCATTGAGAGTATTAAGTCTAGTATTGAGTCACAAGGACGGCGTATTGACGACATGAAACAACATTTAAATGTTTAAACTGTACGTTGCCCTGGAGGACATGGTGCTAAAGCTAACTCTGGCTAATAAACACCTCTTCGATAAAATGAAGGACTTAGAGTCTCGTTCACGGCGCTGTAACCTCCGAGTTATTGGTATTCCGGAGGGAGAAGAAGGGAGTAAACCGGTCACATTTATGTATAAATTTTTTCAAGATGTCCTCGGATCGAAAATTTTTCCGACCACTCCATTGTTAGACAGAGCACATCGTATCGGCCCCATGCCATCGGGAGAGAAGCAAGAGAATCAGAGGTCCAGAGTGATGATTGTGAGCTTCCACTATCTTCAGGACAGAGAGAAAATTATTCGTTGCAAGAATTGGGATCAACTTTTCTATCAAGGCCGCAAGGTTTTTATCTTTCCTGACTTCAGCTGCAGCATCGGTAAGAAGAGAGCAGCTTTTTCTGCGGTGAGAAACAGCTTGCGTGAGAGAAATGTGCGGTCTTCTCTCAGATATCCTGCTAACATTTGGGTCAACCTCAGTGATGAGAGGCTGCAATTCGACTGCCCCAAAAAAGCACAACAGTGGTTTAATGAACGGTATCCTGCATCTTCATCTTAAATCTGTCTACAGACTGTTAACCGGTTTATTAATACCTGCTATGTGTTTGTGGGACTGAGTTGCAAATTCCGGATGTTCAAGTGTTTTAGGGCTCTGACTCCATGGCTAGGGAATGGAGAGTTAAGTCTTCAGAGCAGGGAGGGGGAGGGAGGGCTGTTATATTATGTTGCGTGGGTGGGTCCATACAGAGGGGGGTCTGAGTTGTTGCATGTATGTGTTGGGGGGAGGATACTGTGCTGTGTTGTGTGAGTGTGGGGGGGCTGCCCTTTATTTATCTATCTACTTATTTTATTTTATTTATCTATTTCCCCCTTCCCTGGGGTGTTGTTTTTTGTTTGTTTGTTTGTTTGTTTGTTTGTTTTTCTCTTTGTGCCTACCTCTCTGTACTCCATTCTGCACTAATCTAAACTGATGGAAAACATCCGAAATTCGTTCAGATTTTTAAGTTGGAATGTGAAAGGTCTGAACAGTCCCGTTAAAAGGTCAAAGATTTTGACTCACTTAAAACTACAAAAACCTGACATTACATTTCTACAGGAAACCCATCTCTGTCCCAGGGATCAATGCAGACTTCAAGCTCGCTGGACTTTGCATATGTTCCACTTCAATTTTGATTCCAAGTCTAGGGGAGTTCCTATCCTGATAATTAAGGATTTTCTTTTTTTCTTTTCCCTTTTCTTTTGATAATGTTACTTCTGATGTGAATGGTAGGTACATACACACAATCACATGATTGTTGAAGGAAAAATCTCACAGACACCAGTAGTTTTGGTGATTGTATATGCCCCAAACTTTGATAAAGCTAATTTTGCTCAGAATTTGATGTACAAAATTCCTGCTTTGAATACACATCTCTTGATATTTGGGGGAGATTTGAACTGTGTTATTGACCCATCTTTGGATAAATCCAGCGTGGTTGTGAGGGTTCCTTCTGCGATGGCAAAGGTGTTTTCTGAGGCAAAGGTGTTTTATGGTTCAGAATGGATACATTGATCCATGGAGGTACTTAAACCCTACAGTGAGGAAATATTCTTTCTTTTCTTACGTGCATAAATCTTTCTCCGGCATTGATTATTTTTTTTATTAATGACTCTCTAATTTCTCAGGTGGTAAACTCTGAATATCCACCAATCGTTATCACAGACCACGCTCCTCTTAGTCTTGACATTCTTCTACCTTTGCATCACGCTTTTTGCCCACCATGGAGGCTTAATTCTCTACTTTTATCTGATTCAGCATTCTGCAAGTATATCTCTATTTCGATAAATTATTTTCTTCTCACTTACCAAACTGATTCAATCTCTTAATCTTAACTTTGGGAAACTATAAAGCCCTTCTTAAGGGGACAGATAATCTCTTATTCTGCTCATGCCAATAAGAAATGGAAGAATAAGAAAAAAAAGAGATATCTGATAATTATGTTGTTATTGATGATCAATATGGTCTCAACCTGACCTCTGAGCTGCATAAACAAAGGCTTAATTTGCAGGCGGAGTTCGATTTGTTATCGACAGGTGAGGCGGAGAGGCTTTTGTTACATACGTGTGGCAATTATTATGAATATGGGGATAAGGTCAGTCGGTTGTTGGCTTACCAACTGCGTAGCCGAGTGGCTTTGCGCTCTATTACTCAGATTATGCAGTCCAATGATGCATTAACCTTGGATCCTTTAGAAATTAATTCAACTTTCAAAAGTTTTTACTCCTCTTTATACATAGCTGAAACTCCTGATAACCCAGATAACATGGAACATTTTCTTAGAAATATAAATTTTCCCAGAGTTGACCCTTTTTTTACGTCTGAACTTGACAGTCCTATAACTTTGAACAACTTTTTGATTGTTCGCTCAATCAATTCATTACAATCTAGAAAATCACCTGGTCCGGACGGTTTCCTTCCAAATTTTATAAGAAATTCCATATCTCATTGGCCCCATTACTCCTGGCTGTATTCAAGAAGTCCCTAGAAATAGGGACGTTGCCACAAACACAAACATTATGTACCTCATACTGTACAGACCTATTAGCTTCCTCAATGTCGATGTCAAGATTTTAGCTAAACTCCTGGCCTTTCGTTTGGATGGGATTCTCCCTAGCATTATTTCAGAGGAGCAAACTGGATTTGTAAAAGGATGGCATTCCTCTTCTAATATTCGTACTCTATTCAATATTTTGTATTCAAAACAGAACTGTGACTCCTCTGAAGTGGTCATCTCTTTGGATGCAGAGAAGGCGTTTGATAGGATCGAATGGGAATATATTTTCATAGTGGTGAAGAGGATCGGCTTTGGGGATGGACTGATATCGTGGGTGTGTTTGTTATATGCAGAACCGCAGGCTTCCATATGTACCAACGATGCTAAGTCTGACTATTTTACTTTGTCACGGGGGACTCACGCCAGGGATGTCCTCTGTCTCCGTTACTATTTGCCATAGCGATTGAACCTCTCTCGATCATGCTCAGAACTCTTCCTGTATTTCAGGGTACAGTTCGCAATGGAATTGAACATAAACTAGCGCTGTATGCCGAATATTTACTACTTTATGTTACGGATCCAATTGCATCTATTCCAGAGATAAAACGTGTATTAAATGACTATGGGAAATTTTCAAGGTATAAACTGAACCTACCAAAGAGTGAATGTTTACCCATAAACCCATCTGGCCAAAAGATAAAACAGACTGAAATACCTTTTCACTTGGAGCACTCAAAATTCAAATATCTCGGAGTTAACGTTACTCATTCCTATTCTGCATTAATGGCTGCAAATTTCACACCCTTAATCTCATACATGAAGTCAGCCTTTCAAAGATGGGCAGCTCTACCACTATCCCCTCTTGGTAGAATAAACACTGTAAAAATGAAAATTCTTCCAAAATTCCTCTACCTCTTTCAATCCACCCCTTTGTTTTTACCCAAACTTTTCTTTAAGAATATAGACAAATTAATCTCATCTTTCATAGGGGCAGGAAAAACTCCCAGGGTCTCCACATTTTTACTTCAGATGAGTCGACTGAATGTTGGCCTTTCTTTGCCCAATATTATGTATTATTATTGGGCGGCTAACATTCGGAAACTGGTGTTCTGGGTGCAGGCCCCCTCTCTTCAATGGTGCAATTTAGAAGCACAGTCTTGTGTTTCAACCTCCCTCCCTGCTCTGGTGTTCTCCTCCCTTCTAATAGCCCTTTCACAATACACAGATAATCCTATAGTATATACCCCTTTGAAAATTTTCTACCAGTTTCGCCCTCATTTTAAATCTATCTCGGCCTCAATAGGTATTACATATATATAGGTATATGTAATAATCACCTCTTTCCCCCCTCCTTTATAGACTCCACATTCTCTCTTTGGGAACAAAAGGGTCTGAGATGCTTTGAGGATCTTTTCATCAACGATGTGTTTGCAAATTTTTCTGAATTAGCCTCATCATTCAGCCTGCCTCCATCTCACCTTTTCCGTTTCTTTCAAATTAGGCACTGTGTCTCCTCCCTATTCACTAGGTTTCCCTCCTTATCTATAAAGT
>JAFFST010053011.1:0-10199 GCA_022414735.1 Noturus placidus
GGGCCATGATGGTTTGGATTTTTTTTCACCTTTAATAATAAACACCTTCATTTACAAATTGCATTTTGTGTTTACTTGTGTTGTCCTTGACTATTGTTTAAATTGGTTTGATGTTCCGAAACACTTAAGTGTGACAAACATGCAAAGGAACAGGAAATGAGGAAGGGGGCAAACACTTTTTCACACCAATGTATAGGGGAAAAAAGTTTATTTAACAAAAGAACAACAACAACAACAACAAAAATCAGCTCATCACACAGCTTGGTCTTCCACCTTCTTCTTCTGCTCAAGAGTCCTCTCTACCTTCGTGTTCTCCAGTGCGTCTGCCAGGTCTGAGAAATATCCACTCCCGTTCAAATACCATTTGGTGAGGGAGTCGGGTCTGGGGGAGGCGAAGCCGTCAAAGTGGTGAGTCTTGTGAAAATCGCAATGTTCAGACAAACGATCTATCTCCTCTTTCTACCATTGGGCCTGCCTGTAGCTATTACACTTAATGATCAGCTCCCTGCTGGTGTTCTGGATGCACATGCTGTCTTTCTGATTCTCTTCCAAAACTTGCAGTTTAGAGTTGATACTCTTCGCTTCTACCAAAACTTGCAGTTCAGAGTTGATCGTCATCTCTTCCACCAGAATTTGTAGCTCAGGGTTGATCTTGTCCTCTCTCACCAGATCATGTGGCTCAGAACTCTTATCCTCCTTAAGCAGGACTTTCAGCTCAGGGTCGAAAAGCATCACATACATACAAACATCTTATGATTTCTGGACATGTCGAGCAGAAATGAGTCCTTGACCACAAGCCTGTGTGCATGTGTTGCACTGTAAAATGTATTAATTACACCAAACTCCTTCGTGGTTATTTAATACTTTGCTCTTCTTGGTGTTGGGAGTACTGTATTGGTGTCCTAGCACTCTTTGCTAATTGCAAGCAGATCTATCGCGTCATTTCCGGTTTCTCATCGGTCGGCGTTGAGTTTGACAGAGAGAGGTATTTACTTAAGCCAGCATGATTATAAAGTTTGAATTTTAAGCTTTAAAAGTAGTTTCAAGTGCACAACCCTGTTTAATCATGTATCGTATTATTAGGATAGACAGACTGTCACAGTGTCGTTTCTGCTGTTTATTTTACTTGTACACGAGTTGAACACACTTAACCATCTCACTCAACTAATTTGCACTGATTCAAGTTTGTACTAGCATAAAGTTAATCTCAAGGTTGACAAAAGGAGAATTTTTACTATTCTAACCCCAATCCCGCCAAATATGTTAGATATCTCAATATGGGTTGCATTTTCTGGTATTTCACTGTAAACAAGTTTGCTAATCATTTACAGTACAATCCTGTAAAATAATAAAATAGTGTTGTGCTGTAAAATTAATACTGGGAATTTACAGCATTGTTTTAAGTGTTTACTAAAAGTTATGGTCTATGATTTCTACAAAGGATGTCCCAAATGCAATGACTGTCACAGTCAGTGAGGAGGCTATCTTCAAATTATATGGCTAATCTAATGTTAGTGCTCAAGGAAAGCAGTGTACCAAGAACATTTAGCTTTTTTGTCACATATTATGTAACTAGGACTGGGGTGCTATTTGAGTTTCACTGTTACTGCATTTACAACTATGTAGAGTGGGGTCCAGAAGTCTAGAGAGCTCTGATGAAAATGTTTCTATTTTGCAATTTTATCTAATTGAATAAAACATTTTATTACAAATTTTATTATTGAAAACAACTTGAATGAAAAGTGAAATATTTACATGAGTTTCAGAGTTTCTGAGTATTTCATACTGGACTCCACAAGTTTGTGCAAAACCTTATGATCTATTTTAGATCCATCGGACTGTCGCATGAACACGTGCTTCAATCGTAGAGATTAGACCTGAGGAAAACATGATCTTTTGCACAAAGCATTTCACATGGTCGATATCACACATTTAACCTACATTTAAATATTGAGCTAGAAATAGTGCAGAATCTTGAATATTATATATTCAATACGATTTTGAACCTTTACTTTCGTTATTTTAAATATTTCAAAATTCTAAAACCTTATTTTCATTTCCTATTGTAAATGAAATAAAAAACATCATCATTATCATCATCCAAGATTTTCAGAGCAAAATTTTGGAGCTCACTGTATATAAAGTAAAGACAGTAGACATTTTAAACATGTAAAACATTCTTCACAACAATATGTGCTTATTTCAGATAAATAACTTAAAACCATAATAAAACCTACAAAATCTACAGCATCTACATTTCAATCTACATCATTTTGCTTATCCCAGCTCACTATAACTATTAATAATTTCATTCAAAAAAAAAAAAAAAAAACAGGGTGAAAAACACCTTGCATTAATGTGTGAAACCATTTAACTGAAAACATGACACATGACTGAAACATCATTGCCCATAACTCATCCATTATAGGTTGTGAAAATGATCACAACATTCACTCAACCCGCTTACCCGAATTCATTCACGCCTATGAAATAGTTGCTAAATTCCACAAGTTCTATGTTTAAAAGGATGTTGCATCATCTGAATTCCTGAAGATCAATGGAAGAAGAAATATCTGCTCTTTCATGGTATTTTCTTTACTTATAGTGATATTGTGATAACAGTGTTAAATGAAAGATTTAACACTGCAACATTAAAACATCAAATTCACACCTCAAACTCATGAAATACACACCTCTAGTTAAGGAACAATTCAATCCGGTATGGAGCTGAGATTTGTATCCATGTTTGTGATTTAATATGCAAGATTGAAGAAGCTGAAAAGTGACTGGCACGTGTAGTATTCTCAGATTCTGCCATATTCTACAGTCCATCACTCATCTACAAATTACAATCTGTTTCTGTTCTTCTTACATTTACATTTACATTTATTCACTTAGCAGACGCTTTTATCCAAAGCGACTTACAAATAAGAGATACAATCTTATCATCGTAATTATTGACAACAGTGGTTATGCCAAAGCAGTCAGTGCAAGTAGCCATTACAGAATTGTGTACATTTAGGGTACGTTTACATGATATCTGTGAACAAGAACGAATATTTTTCGTCTGCATTTTTGAGAAGATGACAGACGTACAAATGACAACATTATCAAAACGATCCTGGTTCACACGGATCCACGAAAATGACTAAAAGCGCTGTATTATGCATGCCTGTCCAGTAGTTGGCGATGTCACTTTGTAAAGAAACAGTACACGCCTGAGCACATAAGCATTCATGTCAACATGTCCGCCATATTGATCCGGGCAAGACTGTGCAATAAACAAATACAAGTAAACAGGGGAGCTGTGGTTTTTGTAGATAAAAAGCTCAATAACGTTTACATTTCTCAAATGATTTCAATGGTTTATGATCTATGTGGAGTACAAAAAAGTTCGGTCTCCAGTTACTTAGACTTTCAAAATTATAAATTATCATAAGGAACTGTGAAAATTCGTACTTGGCAAGCATAGATTTAGCATATTGTTCTTGGATAATAAATGCTGAGACGTCCTTAATGTAATACAATGTAATGTACATGAAAAGTGCATAAAGGTTTTTTTCATTGTGGAAATAGATTTTTCTGCCTTCGCTTTAGCGATTAGCTTTTCTTGTGCTCCAGGTCAGAGATCTTTTAACAAAGTATTCATTTTTAAAATACTGAATTAAAAAAAAAGAGACAAATGTGAACAGTCAGTCGGCTTTCTATATTATTAACAGTAAAAGGATACAGATTTACTCCAAAACAGACAATTATAAAGATAATTATAAGATTTTGAATACCCTTCGTCATCGTAGATGTGGGTTAAAACGTGGCGTATGTAACAAATGCATCTCTGCTGGTTGTAGTAGTAATGCAGTAAATATACACTTTGCTGGAGAAGAACAAACACAGTCCTGTAGTTTTGAATGTCTTTTGCATTGTTTTGATGTACTCGCACGCATGCCTATAGATTGAACACAAAATACGTGTACGCCTGACGTCATCCATCCATCCATCCATCTTCAACCGCTTACTCCTTTTTCAGGGTCACGGGGAACCTGGAGCCTATCCCAGGGAGCATCGGGCACAAGGCGGAGTACACCCTGGACAGGGTGCCAATCCATCGCAGGGCACAATCACATACACACTCACACACACATTCATACAGTACGGACACTTTAGACATGCCAATCAGCCTAACGTCATTGTTTTCACAAATTCTCGTTTTTGTATCTTTACACAGAGATGATAATGGCATCGTTTTCAGGCCCTGAAATGCTGTTATTGTGTAAACAAACAGCCAAAACACAACAAAAGTTTTCCGTTTTTCATTGAAAACGTTGTCATGTAAACGGCCCCTTAGAAAAGTGTAGTAGTGAGAGAGCTGAATGGCTGCTGCTAATCAGTGCCAGGTAATGACGGCCATGAAATGACTTACATTCCTCCCTCAGGGATTTATCACTGCCTGTCATCCCTTTCTCTGCTTCTCTCGCTCTCATTTATACCACACAGTGAGGGGAAATAAGTGTAAACAATTGTTTTTGTTATTTAATATGCTTGTAAGATTAGATGTACCTTTATTGATCCCCTGTAGGGTAAATTCAGATTGACACAGCAGCACAAGTAGGATGAGTAACATCAATGAAAGAAAGAAAATAATTTCCTATATAATAGAAATAATAAAACACATCTGTGTGTATGTACAGTACTTATGCTGGAAATGTATATTACGCTGGAGTTGTATATGTACATGTGCAATGTCCTCAGTATTCATATACATGTGCAAGATCTGTGAAATGACAATTAACTGTTGAGTGTGTGTTTCTGTGAGACACAGTCAGTGGGGTAGGAGGTACTGCATAATATTGCATTGTAGAGACTGATGGCAGGAAAGAGCCGCCAGACGTTTTGAGGCACATGGCTGGATGAATCTGTGGCTGAATGTGCTCCTGAGCCTCCTCAGCTCAGTGTAGAGAGGATGAGAAGGATTGATCATGATAGCTTTCAGCTTCCCTCTCATCCTTTTCTCAGTCACTTCCTCCATCCTGTCCAGGTCCATCCCTACCACAGAGCTGGCCTTTCTCACCAACATGTTCAGTTTGTTGGCTTTATAATCCCCAATGCCACCTTCCCAAACACCACAGGAAAGAACATAACACTGGCCACCACACACTGGGAAAACATCTGTAGCAGCCTAGTGCATATATTAAAGGACCTGAGCCTCTTCAGAACGAACATCCTGGGTGGCTGTGGATCAGGTGGTAGAGAGGGTTGTCCACTAATCGTAGGGTTGGCAGTTCGATTCCCGGCCCACGTGACTCCACATGCCGAAGTGTCCTTGGGCAAGACACTGAACCCCAAGTTACTCCCTCGATGGCAAGTTAGCACCTATCATAGCAGCTCTGCTCTGATTGGGTGAATGAGACACAGTGTAAAGTGTCTCATTCAGGGCGGCTATGGCTCAGTCGGTAGAGCGGGTTGTCCACTAATCCACCAACCGTGGGGTTGGCGGTTCGAATCCCGGCCCGGGTGATCCCATGCCGAAGTGTCCTTGGGCAAGACACTGAACCCTAAGTTGCCCCCAATGGCAAGCTAGCACCTTGCATGGCAGCTCTGCTACCATTGGTGTGTGAATGTGCTCTCATTAGTAAGTTGCTTGTAAATGTAAAAATGTAAAAATTCTGTAAAGCTGCTTTGAGACAATGTACCATTGTAAAAAGCGCTATACAAATTGATAAATTATTAAATTATGATAAATTAAAGTGCTTTGGATAAATGCTCTATATAAGTGCTCTATAAGAAAGTGTCCTTTCTTATAGAGGGCCTCAATCTTGTCTGTCCAGTCAATTTGTTATTGAGTTTACATCTTGTGCCTCATAGTCTCAAAGCTGTAATCACCAAAAGTGGCCTTGCAAGTACTAATATCGGTAATTTGTGGTGTCCCAATACAAATAATCCCTAGAATTTTTATTTAAAACATAGCATTGTTTATGCTTATATATACATACATTTTTTGTTTCATATTTCTAAGTCAAAAGACATTAAGTATGTAAATTTGAAGTGGATATATGCACGGAAAGTATAATAAATAACAAAAAAGAAATGTCCAAATGCTTATTTCACTCTCACCGGTACTATATTAAAAGACGTGAAAAAATGGTAAAACAAGGGGGAAAAAAATTGACATATCTAAAACTCATTTGTAAAGTTCCTTCATTTTGGCTATCTGAAGGATATACAAGAATGTCATGTCCATTACATGGTGACGTAAACACGTTCATCTGACTCAGCAAGTCACTCATCTCAAGAGCAATGTCTCCCAAAATTGAAAAAAGGAATATTCATCTCATGCCTGCTATCAGTGCGACAGCTTGGCTGTCTGTACAGGTGTGCGTCACCTACAGGAACTGTCAAAACTGCCCGTCTAGTTGCGCACTCAGTCATATGCCTCAATCTGTTACTGCTGACAGCCAATTAACTGGGACACTTGAAAATGCTACAGACACCATCATCTTTCCACGCAGTGCATCTTTTAGTGACAGCATCAATCAACGTCCAGATCAATCTAGCAATATTGAACCAATGGCATGCTGATTAATCCAACTATAATATAATGATACAGGTGGAAAATTCTAATATTAAACATGACTCAGGCAACCTAGCATGCCATACTGACATGAGAAGATATCTACAGCAATGCCTGTCTAATGCTAAAAACATTTTGAATGACTACAAGAAGTAAAAAGAATTGGAACAGATTCCATGTTTTTCGTATCATTCTGTTTAAACTCAACTTGTGGCCGTTGAGCTTGGGGCGGTTGTGGCGCAGTTGGTAGAGCGGGTTGTCCACTAATCATAGGGTTGGCGGTTCAATTCCCGGCCCATGTGACTCCACATACCGAAGTGTCCTTGGACAAAACACTGAACCCCAAGTTGCTCCCGATGGCAAGCTAGCACCTTGCATGGCAGCTCTGCTACCATTGGTGTGTGTGTATGTGTGTGAGTGTGTGTGAATGGGTGAATGAGAAACAGTGTAAAGTGCTTTGGATAAAAGCGCTATATAAGTGTGCCATTTACCATTTTAACTTGGAAACACAAATTTCTTGTTCACACTGACCCAATAGACACCAACATACTCAGTGGTAGAAATGACCAAGATATACTGGCGGGACTCTAGTTGCCCAACTGACTGTCTTTAACTTTTTTGTTTATATATTTGATATATAAACAAAAATAAGAGTGACAGCCTGTGTCAGTACAAGATTAAAAGGTAAATAAAAGGAGTGGTAGAGTTAAAGCCCATAGTGTGAACTTGGCGGGAGGATGTGCACGTGGATTTACCGTTAATGCTCAAAAACTAGAACTGACATTAGCCTAGATATTTAGGTGTCTACATACTTACTGTCTGAAAAAAAGCTGCTGTCTCCATTTATTACAGACTGAGCTGCTAAAATACATCACCGAACTTGTGTTGAGTCTGGGCCAAACCAAGTGTACAATTGGAGGTGTGGACACACACGGTGGCTTAGTGGTTAGCACGTCCGCCTCACACCTCCAGGGTTCGGGGTTCGAGTCCCGCCACGGCCATGTGTGTGTGGAGTTTGCATGTTCTCCCCGTGTGTCGGGGGTTTCCTCCGGGTACTCCGGTTTCCTCCCCCAGTCCAAAGACATGCATGCAGGCGTGTCTAAAGTGTTCGTAGTGTATGAATGTGTGTATGTGATTGTGCCCTGCGATGGACTGGCACCCTGTCCAGGGTATACCCCGCCTTGTGCCCCATGCTTCCTGGGATAGGCTCCAGGTTCCCCGTGACCCTGAAAAAGAGTAAGCGGTTGAAGATGGATGGATGGATGGATAGAAATAAATAAATAGATAAATAAAACAAATAGAGTAGATGAAGAAAAGACAGATCCGTTGGCAGAGAAAATTGAAGTGGAACATGTAGAAAATATTTTCTCCTGTATATCCTCCTATCGCATCTGTTAAAGTAAATGTTTCTGTTAAGATGTTTGGGTTCATTAAGACACTGTTAACTTACCTGAGGTGGTCTGATCAATTCTGTGCTGATAGAGAAGTGTTCCTATTGGCTGCGGCCTGTAAGTATTATGGCCAATCATAGTCAACCTACTGCAAATTATATTTATGGTTACTTAACTTTCTCTGGGTGCAGTTTTTAGAACAGAAATAAAATGCTCTAAACTAAAAAAAAATGCATACATCAACCTTAATTCAAAATGGAATGAAACTGCAGAAACTCACAGAATTGTTTTTTTTGTTTCTCAAAAAACAGTAGGTTCCCAGCTACATACAGTACAGGTTTAATTATACAGCCTGGACAGGAATAGTCCTTGCATACACTCGGCTTACTGTCTGCTTTTTATACAAAGCACACCAAAAACACCTTTCATTATTGCCACTCTTTCAAAATCAATCCATAAAGTAACAATGTAACCAAAAAATGTTTTTTTAAGCGGTGTTTTATAATCTTTGAGGTAAAATTGTTCATTTTTCAGTAGAAAATGGAGAGTCTGTCAATAATGTCCATGAGCCTTAGATTTTGAGACCAAACTATTCCAAATTCAAAATCACACTGAAGTGCATATAAACTTTTTTTTGTTCAAGGACCCAGAATGCTCTGACATGTTGAGTCCCCAGACCATCTAGTCTCCATGGTAACATTGAGGTCATCCAGAGTCATCCTTCTATTTAAACATCTTAATTTCATTTGATTGATTGTGTGGCCTATTGAGGATTAGCAAGCATTGATCTGAATTTCAAACCTTATCTTATAACCCTATCTTTCTTTCTCGTTCTCTCACTCCACTGCATCACCAACATGCCACCTGTGAACTCATGAACAAAATGTAAGTGGCACAACAGGTTAATGATAAGTGGATTCTAACATATATCTGCTATGTCATTATTTCAACTTAATATTTTAATATTTTGAATTAAGAACTTATTATTTCATATTTCGCATAACATACATGTACATGAAATATGTCAAAACCAAACATTTGAAATAAAAGATTGGAATTACACCATTTAAAGTTTTAGGAGTCAAAACCTTGACCATACCTCAAACCATTTAAATGAATTATCATTACACATACTGTATATGTTTCAACTGAATGCCATGCCACTAAAGTGACATCTGGCCTGCTTACTATCTGGGAAACAGCAAAATGGATAATGTTCACTAAATTAGCCTTAGTATTAGATTGTGGATGTTAAATTGAAATAATGAGATAATATGTCAAAATTATAAGATAACTCAAGATAATAGGATGTTACCTGGATAGTAATACAAATATTGAGGTTTCAAGTACAAATATTAAGACATTGAGTACAATTAATGATATACTGTGTCATTGCATAATGAGTTAAGTCAAAATAACAAGATATTATATCAAAATGTCAATACCTAACAAAATATATTGACCACAAAATTAAGGCCTTTCCATGGCCATCCCAGTCCACTGACTTGAAACCGATAGAAAACCTGTGGGGTGAACTGAAGAGGAGAGTCCACCAGCATGGACCTCAAAATGTGAAGGATCTGGAGAGATTCTGTATGGAGGAATGATCTCAGATCCCTTGCCATGTATTCTCCAACCTCATCAGGCATTTCAGGAGAAGAATCAGAGCTGTTATCTCAGCAAAGGGAGGTAGAACAAAATATTGACTAAAAGGGTGCCAATAATTGTTGCACATCTATATTTAATAAAGATATTGTTTTGATAACACTGTGTTTTGTTTGCAACTGTGTAATATCCATGAGAGCAGAGTATTCTTGTGAATTCTTTCAACAAAGCATCAAATGGATAAACAATAAAGACAATTTTTCTCAGCCTTCAGTGCTCATATTTACCAAGGATGTCAATCTTAGTGGAGAGCACCGTACTATCTTGAAATAATGAGACAGCTCAAAATAATGTATAATATCCTGAAATGAGAAAATAACTTGAAATAACAATATATTAAGTTAAAATAATATATCAATAATGAGGTAACCTGGAAAATTAAATAATAACTCAATGTAATATAGATATTAAGTTAATTGATGAAATCTTGGGATAACAAGTTGAAAAAGTTGAGATAGTGAGATACTACACAGAAGAACTGACTCCATCCAACCTCACTGAGCTTGAGCTGTTTTGCAAGGAGGAATGGGCAAAAATTTCAGTCTCTCGATGTGCAAATCTGATAGAGATATACC
>JAFFST010053011.1:88399-102742 GCA_022414735.1 Noturus placidus
TATATTACACATATTTATATACACATATACATATATATATATATATACACATACACATACATACACATATATATATATATATATATATATATATACTGTATATGTATATACATGTGTATGTGTATATAAACATGTATACAAATATTCATATATATATATATATATATACACAGACATATACATATATATAAAAAATGTTATTCTGAGGGGATATGAACTTTTGTTCTGAAAATCAGCCTGTCCTTATCCAAATGTAATTTCTGAACATCTTTCTCTGCCTTGTGATAAACAGCATTCAATCAACGAGGTTTCAAAAGTCAGGCAGAATCAGGATTTGCCATGGTTCTATTATTCCGTTCGGAGTGACACCATTGTGTTTGCAAAGCTTCATGACATAATGCTCAGTAATAAGTAGAAGCACAGCAGCTGTCGATATTCCAGCCAGCCAAATGCCTGTGAACATTTCCACACCAAATTACATCTCTCAGCTCAGGTTTGCCTTGACAGCATCCTGGCAACACAACAGCACTGTATAGAAATAAACCGGTGAGTCGTCCAGAGAAATAGGGAGTGTCTTCGAGGATGAGCAAGTTGTTAAAAAGTTATTTGCAAGCCGAGGGAGGGAAGGAGAGAAAAGTGGGGAAAGGGAGACGGAAAAAGTACATCCACAGTAAAACAACTGAGTCACTAGCATTTCAAATATAATCCAGCGGCAGTTGCATCTCGTAAACAGGTTTCCCCTAGAGAGCAATAGTTTTACAAAATGGGGGAAACCAGAAAACAGCACACAGTTATAAGTGATGATTGACTTTTAATGATATCTTAGAGTATTCCTGTTAGCTTCAGTGGATTGGGACGTCTCTATCATTGATCTATAGTTTCCTTTCTGCATCACACGTTAAACTGACACAGAAAACTGACACTCTCTTATAGCTTGGTTTGCTTCTTTTACTCTCAGGCTTTCTATTTTTGGACTATAACTACCTGATGAAGCTACTAAACTTGTTGAGTTACAGCACTGTAGGCCTTGATCAAGTTTCAGAATAGCAGACTGCACAAACAAGAGAAATACTGTCTGACTGGATAGTAATAAAACAGGGTTATTTTTTACACGGTTACTTTTTGGTAGCACTGTATTTGGACAGTGCAATGTAAACACTACAAACCACTATAGAATGTGACCATAGACTGATTCTCAACAAATTGTTGTTGTTTAAGATGTAACAAAAGTGTACCTGAGACAATCTGGATTATGCAGACCTGATAATCTATGGAGTGTGTATAGTAGATGTGTTCTCTATATCTGTATTCAGAAATAGCTGTGGGCTAAACCAGAAGTTTGTTTTTGTGTTGTAGCAATGTGTGCTAGTTTTTGCTTGTAATTTGTTTTCCCATTACATTTGTAACAAGCGTAGCATGTTCACTTTCTCCAAAAATAGTTTCTAAATAAACTACAGTAGTACCCTAATTTAAACCCTCACAAACCTGACCAGGCAGTTACTAAGGATGAAGAAATACTTCCTATTTAGAACAAACATGACATGATCATGGACTTGACATGATTTAAAATCACTATCAATCTATCCGCATCGGTCTTTTATTGAGTGTATTTGTTTAAGTGTGTATTGCTATAATGTTCAACCCCAATGGATGCAGATAGTAGTAGCAGAATTTTCTAGCCCTCCCAATCAATAAAATGACAAGATCAGTATCACAAGCCACAATCCAAATAAAGCATTACAAATTACATTCCCTGTGAACAGTGCATAAAAGTTGTATAAGCTTATCATATACGAAGCACTCAATCAACACTTCTACTCATAGCCATATTGGCCTCTAGATATAATAATAGTGACAAGTATAGGTCTAAACACTGCCAGACAGCTACACACAACATTCAGTTCATTGCATCAGTTCAATCCTCCATGAGCGTAAGAATGCTGGCAATATGATTTCTATTCCTGGGTATCCGCTTCTCAATTATTGGAGAGAAAATATGGATACAAAACACTATTACCAAACCTGAAATTATATATACCAGGGTGAGCACAGTTTGAGAAATTTCTGTCCAATAAATAGTACACTGAGAAGCACAATCAAAATGCTGACTCTGATATTCAAAATTCCAAATCCTTGGCCACAAGGACTGTAAACCACAATGCCCTAATCTGGCCTTCCTCAAATCGATCCTGATGCCCTAATGATTGCCTCATTTATAAATTGCCTTGTTATTTCTCCAACCCTGCTGCTAGGTGATGAATAGGTGGAGAGAGGCCTGGTGAATGATAACTGCCCTCTGGGAGGTGCACATAGAGGAGACCACAACAGATGAAGCATGTCAGGTTTTAACACTCCATCCATCTAATCATCCATCCACTTGTCCTTTAATTTCTGGGTTTTTATCCACAATTTCACTAACTGATGACTAACTTATATACTGAATTATTAAAAATACAAACAGTATTTATGGTGACACAAC
Organism: Noturus placidus; assembly: GCA_022414735.1. Classification (NCBI taxonomy): domain Eukaryota; kingdom Metazoa; phylum Chordata; class Actinopteri; order Siluriformes; family Ictaluridae; genus Noturus; species Noturus placidus. The sequence goes on from JAFFST010053011.1 coordinate 90,879, forward strand.
CAAAACAGCTGCATCCTTCAAAAGTGGTCATCGCATTTGGCAGCATTTTAACCAGAAATGTCAGCTGGGCAGACAGCACTATTGCTATCTAATTTACCTCAGGGTGAATCTCAAATTAGCAGCAGCTAAATATCCTTCTATTAACACTGCTTTGGGAAGTTATCATGATAAAAAAAAAAAAGAAAAGAAATAGAGCACATTAAACCCGCAGTACTGATATTTTGCCTCTCTATCGCCATCTCTGTTTGAAACTTAAAACTGCAGGCTACTTGCAGAGTTTTTTTCTGTATTTTATTTTTTATGTGGGTTGTGCTTTGCCACTGCTTCTCTGTGCTGATGAATCTGATCGTTTGAGATATTCCTATGTGTTGTATATTGTATATTATATCTTGGAGTGGACGTGAGTTGCTCTTGTTGTGGAATCTTCTTCAGCAAAAATAAAAACTTCTGAATCTCGAGGTTTTTGATGACAAAAAGAGATTAGACTTTATTACCATAGTAAAAAGATCCGATAGGTCATGTATACATACCACCTTAATACAATGACCACATTGAGTGGAGTTTTTCCAAGTTTTCTTCTAATCACACCTGCTACAATTATTTCATAATTTCCTTGCCTTATCTATAACTGTGGCATGAACTTCCTCAGATTATTTTTTATTTATTTATTTTTAAAATGTATTTATTATTTTTTTTTAGATAGTATCTTCATACTGATTAGCATAGCACTTCTAATCATAAGTCTTAACAATACACTCTTAGAAGTTACAAACATCGAGCTGATGAGAAAATTGCCCAGTCCAAGACTAACAGGTGCAAGATTCAGAAGATGAGCACATGCTTGAGAAATAGCAGATGACGAGTGCTGGGAAGAAAAAGATACAAACTGCGAGGGAGAAATGTGTGATCAGTGATTTCCCACAAACTGGAGTTACACCAGCTTGTCCTGGGTTCTTTGATTAATATACAAGAATAAACTCATATCTTACACATTGATTATACATGATTGGATTAAACTTTGACTAAAATAGTTTATATATTTCACCACATAATTATGTGATGTTTAAACGCTGCTTTAACGTCACTCTCTTCATGATTGAAATACATTTCAATGTCATTATTAGGCCCTTGATGGATTAAAACATTTATCACTGATTATTTTAACTTTTGATTGGACCTGATGGATTACATAATAATCATATTCAAACCAAAATCTGATCTAATAAATTCTTATATACTCTATCTCATAGCTAGCAGACAATAAGTGAAATTTACGACAATGAGCATTGCAAAATAAAAAAAATAGGAAACTTGATGCCTAGCTGAATCAAGCACTAATTAGTACTAACAAGTGCACTTATGTTAGCTAGCTACACACTAAGCCACTGAAATGACTGACCTCTATGTTGTCAGCACTGGAGTTGTCACCACTTTTAAAAGACACGCTGATATTTATTCTCATTTTAGTATGTGCTCTGTTAGTTTCCCTTTTTGACTGCAGGCTCTCTGCAGTTCAAGGCTTCTTGGATTTTACAACAGCTGATTCTCCAGATGTTAACGATGATTGCGTTTACAACTATCCAGATTAAAAAGCAACTCTTGTAAGAAAAGCTACAAATACTCCACCATCCTAAGTCCCTCACAAGCAAGGGGCTGAGTATAGCTAAGTATAGCTGGCTCGTCTTTCTGTTTACGGAAATGACGTAACCACAAAAAGGCGTAGTGACGTCAAAGGCCATGCAAATGAGGTCAAACTAATGTTTCCTGCAAAATCTGACCAGACAGCTCAAATTATATATCATTATTATAAGCTTAGCTTTGAAAATTGGGGTAAGGTAAGGAGATCGTTTTGAACACTGTCTTTATGTACTTGCTCAATAATTGGTTTTTATTCATTTTTAACCAAAAAAACATTTGATACTGCAGCTTGAAGAAGGTGGTCTATCCGCTGTTTTTATGTACTTAAACAAGTACTACAGGTAAACATTACAATGACTTTTTTTTCCCTGCTAAATTTCTGGTAATTACTTTGCTAGTTAGCTTATATTCACTAACCTTCCAACATAATGAGACACACACACACTTTAGAAGTGTAAGAACAGTACTTCTTTATTTATTTAAAAACAAACAAGGGAATGGTTGACAGGTATGGTATATGCAACAAGCAAAATGTTAGCAGCTGCTAATATTAACAGCTACTAATTTTAGCAGCTGCTAATTAGCTAGCATTTATGCAGTATGATTGGGACTCATCAAACACACATGCTATACTAGCTACATAAATCAAGCTGTGTTACATTAGCAGTTTTTTATTTTTTATTTTATATTTCTGACTCCATTTCTGTTATTCTTCAAATTCTCTCCATTAAGCAGAATATTCAATAAGTATAAGCTATCTTCAGAATAAGGAAATAATGTAAAATTCACAGAGAAATTAAAGTTTGGTCCTTTGAAAAGTCTTCACTGAGATAGAGGTGCTGACTTGGAATTTGGCTAAAATAAAGCATCTCAGTGGGCAGCTGCTTTCTGATTGGGACAGTTTTTGGCTCGGAAAATGCTGCCTACCTAGACAGCTGCCTTCTGAATGGAAAACACTAGATATCTATTCCATGCCTTGGGATCCTCCTGATATCAGGTGTGCGTGTGGGCGTGTAAATAAGAAATAGAGGTTATAATTCTGATGTAACAGAATTAATGTGCCTTATTTCGTCTTTAACAGTTTTACTTCACCTTGTTACTCTTGGTTTGAAACAAGGTGAACACTAATTGCTATTTTGCTGTCTATGATCTATGATAAAATCATGAAAAATATCATTTAAAATACATATGTCTCATTATTTTACATTTTCAAAGGACAATGCATCTATATTTATTTGTGTATGTGATTAACAGTGTGTATTAGGCATTGGTGGGTGGATAGTGAACAAGGGGGAGTAGTGCATTGGTATGCAGTAGAGGTGACTACGTGCTGGAGACAGGCACACAGGAGGCATCTCGCCCCTTACATCCAGATCAAGGTCCTGTCAAAACTGTGAGGGTGTGTATGTGTATGTGCTACCATTTTGGGCAAAATAATTCTAGGGTGAGATTGTTGACAGATTCAGTTTTCCTTTGGCATCTACTGTATATACTTCACTTATACAGTCTCATATGTAAGTATTGGAATGGTCAGTCCTATTCTATAGTTTTTACTATACGCCAAAGACATTTAGGTTTGAAATCAAAAGATGAATAAGACATGATAGATCAGCTTTCATTGTCTGATTTCATTTCCTGATGTTTACAACTACAGTAAATATGTTAAAAATCTTAGAACAAGTAACTGACAGGTGTTTCTTGTTGTCCAGGTGTTCCCTCTTAGATAAATAATTAAACAATTATTAGCTCTGATTGTCTGCTATAGGCTTGAGCCTTGGGTTTCACCTGTGAAATCTGTGTTTGTTGTTAAAAAGGATAAACCAACATGAAGGCCAGAGAGCTGACTATTGGAGAAAAGCAAGCTATTTTGAAGCTCAGAAAAGAGGGAATCAGTTATAGTCACTGCAGAAGCATTGGGCATAGCCAATATAACAATGAAAAAGAAAGAAATCACTGATATACTAACAACTAGACATGGGGCAGGTCCGCCAAGGAAAACAACAGCAGTTGATGACAAAAACATTGTGAGAGCTGTGGGGGGGAAACCCCTAAACAACAATCATCCACAACATCCACAGAATAGGGGTGAAGGTATCACAGTCCACTGTTCTAGGAAGACTTTGAATGCAGAAATATAGAGGCTATACCACAAGATTCAATCCACTCAAAAGCAGTGCGATTCGGAAGTGTGGAGAAAGAAAGTATCTGCTCAAAAATTTATAAGCTATTCGGTCAGGCACAGTGGACATATTGTCATGGCTTGGGCTTGCATGGCTGCTTCTGAAACAGGCTCACTAATCTTTATTGATGATCCAACTCATGATGGTAGCAGAAGAATGAATTCAGAAGTCTACAGAAACAATCTCTGTCAATTTACAGAGAACTGCATCCAATCTAATTGGGATGAACTTTATTGCAGCAAGACAATGATCCAAAACACACTTCCAACTCAACAAAAGATTTCATCAGGGGTGGAAAAGTGGTAGATTTTAGACTAAGCATGTCAATCACCAGACCTTAACCAAATTGAGCAGCATTTCACCTCCTGAAGAGGAGACTGAAGGGATAAACCCCAAAACAAACAACTTGATGCAGCTATTGCAAGCAAGCGTTATACAATTAAATATTAAGTGTTATTTACGTTAATTTACTTTAATACTATCGGTTTATATACTTTTGCTCGCCTAAACATTTGTGGTCTACTACAAAAGGTCCCATGTTCTAAGTTGTTTATCATGTATAGATGTAAAGATTAGGAAATTAATGCTGAAATTCTGATCTCATATTCTTATTTTGATCTCAGACCCTAGACGCCTTCAGTGTATAGCAAAGAAAAAGAAATGGTGAGCAGAAAAGCATCTCAGAAAGTAAAAAAACATTAAACCTTGAGGTAGATAGGCTACAACAGCAGAACACAACATCATGTTCCTTGAATAGGTATCTGAGGCTACAGTGGGCACAGGATCACTGAAACTGGACAGTTGAATATTATAAAAACATCACATTTCAATCTTTCCAACTGTCTAGTTTGGATGCCCACTGTAGCCTCAGTTCCCTTTCAAAGGGAACTTCAATGTTGCATTTAGCATAACAGTATATGAACACCTTGCACGCGGCGTGACCGGTATCTGAAGCTTGTGTAAAATCATGCCTCTACTTATAGGCCTGCCATGATCAGGTGACGTGGCAATTAAACACATCGCATGATATATATATGGCACCTGTGAACCATGACAACAGCTTTATTATCTTCAGGATGTGTTAAAAACTGAGAGCAGCATATAAAGAGCTCCTTGAAGTGATTACCCAGTGAAACTAAATCCCTCATACTGCAGAAACATGAGGGTTGTTAGGGCAGGTAGCCCCCAGTGCTACTGTAGGACCTCCCCTAGCCAAGGCGTCCCCAAGTTTTCAGTGTTCTCTGGTCAGTGAGCTGTCACAGGGCGATGAAAACCTGATGCTTTCCCTCCAATAGAATATGGAATAGTTAAAGTCACTAAAAGACCATCTGGCAGCGTGCAAACTACTGCCAAATGTGTCTCCATGGGGTCTGTCTACCATAGAAGGGTTACCGGGTCCAGTTTATAGCTCGATACCCCATTCACAGGTGTGCTCACAACAACAGTCAGCACAGACCAGAGCCCGATGTTAACGCAGGAAGTAAGTTCCCTTTTGGACAATGGGGCCATAGAACATGTACCCCATTCCTGAAGGGTTTACAGCCCTTATTCCCTGTTCCACAAAAAAGTGAGAGTATGCGGCCAATTTTAGATATGCGTCATCTGAACTGTACTCTTCGGACATACAGGTTCAGAGGCTGACACTCAAACATATCGTGCCACAGATTCAGTTCAAGAACTGGTTTGGGACGATAGATCTAAAAGGTGCATATTTCCACATAGGAATATCGCTGGCTTTATTCCTTCACTCCTTCACTCCTTCACAAAGTGCATGGATGTCACTCTTGCTCCAATGGGACTCCAGGGCATCTGTGTACCAAACTACTTGGACGACTGGTTAATGCTAGCACGATCCAGGGAACTGGCAGTTCAACATCGAGATGTTGTTCTCGCCCACATGAAGAGCTTTGGGCTCAGGCTGAATTTCAGAAAAGTATGCTTCCCTGGTGCAGTGGACAACTTTTCTAGGGGTTACAGGATTCTACTACGATAAGGGTGTTTCTATCCCCAACATGCGTAGTGTCAATCCTATCAACACTGAGCAGATAAAGCTGGATCTTGGGAGAATTTTTGGGGTGGAGTCCAAGAAAAGTCGAGGTTCATGCGTGGTGTCAGACGGCTGAGGCCCATCTCCAGGCCATGCATACCTTCCTGTAACCCTGCTGTGGTCTTGGAAAGTCTGTCAGGGGCCCCATTTGAGCACTTAGAGTCAGCCTCTGAGAAGCTTCTTACTCTAAAAGTTAGCTCCTTTACTGGCCCTGACATCTCTCAAGCGAGTGGGAGGTCTGCAAGCTCTCTTTGTTGCCTCCTCTTGCCTTGACTTTACCCCTGGATTAGGCCTTCCTGTGTCCTAGGTTGGGTTATAATCCTAAAGTGCCTACATCGGATGCCCACCCTGTGGTGTTGCAGGCTTTCTGCCCTCCTCTGTTCCTAACACCGGAACAAGAGAGGATGCACCTGCTGTGTCCAGTAAGGGCTCTCTGTACTTACCTCCACTGCTCTGGCCAGTGGTGTATGTCAGAGCAGCTACTGGGCTGCTTTGGCAGCAACAGGAAAAGTGCTGTGTCAGAGCAGCGCAACTCTATTTGGATAGTGGAAGCAATCTTTAGTATTACATCCTGGATATTCATTCCACCACAGGCTTGACTGTCTTGCAGTGACCCTCGGGCTTGGGTATTTTTGAACAGGCCGTACCCTCTGTGTGACTGAGTGGATATTCCCATTCCCATACGGTTATGCTAAATGCAACGTCAATGTTCCCTTTGAAAGGGAACATCAGGGTTACGCATGTAACCCTGTTCCCTGAGAAGGAAATGAGACATTGCATAGTGCTGTCATACCAGGTCAGGCCTGTGAATTGTGTCTCCACTTCAGATAATAGAGGCTGGTGGCATGGTTCACAGGTGCCATATAAATATCATGCGACCCGCTTAATTGCCACGTCACCTGATCATGGCAGACATATAAGTAGAGGCATGATTTTACACAAGCTTCAGATACCGGTCACGCGGGCAAGGTGTTCCCATACTGTTATGCTAAATGTAATGTCTAGTTCCCTTCACAATGAACAGGGTTACATACGTAACCCCGACAATTTCTGTGCTTGGTTGAAAGGAGTGGAATTATTTATTTTTACTATTTTATATAATAATACCTTTTAAATGTAAACACCAAGTACTGTTAACTCATGTTTGGGCCTGTACTTAATTTTTAAGAACTCTTCAGTGGAGTATGTACCAAGGAGAAGAAGAAAGAAAGAAGAAATACTCCACCAACAAACAAGAAAGAAAGTAAAAGACAACATAACCTGCTCAAGGGGAGAATGTGTTGGACAAAAGAAAAATTCGAAGCGAGATGGAACAATTTCCTGCATCACCTCTGTTCCATGCGTACACCACACAAACAGACACAAACTCTACCTTAGAGGTAAAAGAAGAAAAATGACCCAAGCCTGCATAAATGACAATGACAAAGGACAACATTTCACATGCTCTTCTACCGCCCACACAAAACACACATCCTCGCTTCATTTTCAATATATGCAGCACAAAGCAGTGCATCAGATAGAGAAGTGGTTTATTTCGCACAAGCGCTCTCATCCAGCTCCTTGTGCAAAATGAAGTGTGCAGATTTGTCTTTCTATAGCTCTCTTGCAGCATTGGAAAGTACACTTATCCCCGACACAATTCAAGTTCAGGCTCCACAGTCAAACACTCCAACACCCTGCTATAGCATCTTTACCACAGAGGATCTGATCTCAGTAAACATGTTAAGATTCAGGTTTATTCTTTTACTACAGTATCCAAAAGGTCTGAGGCCACTACATTAATCATTTTTAATTAATCATTTATGAATAAAAACCATGATACATTTATAACAAATTGCATTTCAAAAACAAAGTTACAAAGTTACCATCTTTGAGGAACATTATTCATTCATTGATCTTCAGTAAGTGAATTTACCCATGTCGGGGTTGTGGTGGATCCGGAGTCTATCCCGGGAACACTATGTGAGAGATAGGAATACATCCTGATTGAAATTTTCTGCGCCATTGTGCTGCTTGAATGTTATTTTATTTCCTATAATTTTATGCAAAAGTAAGACTAATTGACACATTAATATTTAATTAATAGTGTGCAAATTACAGTACAAAAAGACAATGCAAAAGTTAACACCCCACATGTTTCCTTTCAAATGGAACTCAACATTGCATGATTTTCACACTGTGGGACGCGTCCTCGCGTGTGACCGGTATTTGAAGTCTGTGTGAAATCATGCCACTTTATAGGCCTGCCATGGTTACGGAATCGTGTGATTATAGAATCGTGTGATTATAAAATGGTGTATGTAAACCACGACTGCCTTATTATCTTCAGCAAAGACTGCATGTCAGGTGTTTGTGTGGACGCTCATAAAAGCTCTTCACTTCCTCTATTTTTTCAACAAAAAAATATCTCTTTACTTTTCTGTCAGAGAGCAGTCAGGAAGTGTGTTACTCCTTGCTCCTGTTTTATTACAAAGGGGGGCGGACACACTTTCTGTGTGAAGTGCCTGGGGGTCGAGCATGCCGCAGCAGCCCTTGAGAGGGCTGAACTGGAATTGGTTGAACGCCACCATTTGCTTTTTCACCTCGTTAAACCTGTCGGCGATGGCAATAAACCTCCTGCCGAACAGACTGAAAGGTTCCAGAAGTGCTTGAAGCAGCCGTTTGCTGTTTCAAGCCGAAGTGGGAGGTTCACCCTCATTCCTTCTGCACCATTGGGGCTTGACATAGGTCCACGGTCACATCTGTACGCCTTTCGCCTGATCGCTCTACTCCCACAAGATCTTGCTAGAGTTCGCCAAAACGTCTACATCTGCTGCTAGTAGCACCTTATCGGCCAGCTCAAATATGGTTCTCAGAGATAATTACCTGCTAGATGGCACACCCTGGGAGATTCTCATTTGCAGGGATCTACTGTCTGAAGTCAATGTGTTGATTTATCACCTTCGGCCGGAACTATGGAAACTGTGGGTCTGGCCCCTGAGGGGCACCAGCTCATAGATTCTGTTCTCTCAATTGAGTGGGTCTACATGGTCACCATTTTGGCCAGCCACGCCACTACTGATGGAGCCACTGTGGGGAAATGTCCTCTAACATTGTGTGGTTTCAGGTGGTTGAAGCCCATCTGCAAACATTTATGTCTTTAATCTTGTGGTAGAAAACGAATATTTGGAAATCTAACTTGATTTTTGTAATGACTTGATGATATAGTCATAAAATAAAAACTGTATAACAGTTTGTAAAAAGTTAAATAAAAAGTTTGTACTAAAATAAATAGGATGCCTAAAACCTTAGTGCAATACAGTACATATATATTGGTTTGTCTCTCCCTTTTTTACTCATGACATCTTTTCCATAGTGACCATGCTGTTATGTTAGCAAAAATGTAAGCCTTCTCCATACTGAAAATCTAATCTGAACAAAATGGGACTAGAGGGAAAAACATCAACTAAATGTTTAACAAATAATAACTGAGACTTCATTGAAGTAAAAAGCTTTGCATTGAGTGGCATGGTTTCGATAAGCGAATCAGTTCGGATGCACACCGTGCTTTTTTCTCGTTTATTCATTTAAACCTGCTGTGAGAAGCTCCAACTGTGCTAATAGTTTCTTGCTAAAAGGTAATGTGACAAGTGTACTATCAGAAGGGCAAAGCATAGCAGCAGGGGGTACCAGAGTATAGCAGCTATTACAGTACACTAAAAACCTGTGGATTTAAACATTTAGGGGGGCATGCTCTTATAGGAAAATAATCAGTGATGTGGCCTGGCATGAAGAACCCCCATGAAGTTGATTATTTTCAATTACACCATGTCCCAAAGAGTTTTATACCTCTTATACCACAGCAATGTGCCAACGATTACCATTTTGTATTTGTTCATGAACAACGTCATATTTTTTATCTGTTTATAGCAGTGGTGTAATCAGGGCCATACACATGTATATGCCGTATTCTTACTTTTTTACAGGGGCTGTTTGTGTGCAACAACTTCTATGAATCAATATTAACATATACCCACTTGTTTTGCTGCTTCAGAAGTCCGTAATCTACTCTTGTGTTAGCTTCATGTTTAACTGTATTGTGTGTGTGTGTGTGTGTGTGTGTGTGTGTGTGTGTGTGTGTGTGTGTGAAACTCGCGATGCTTTGTTCCACTTGGTGCATTCTTATTTGAATTCAACTCTTCTCCACCCCTGACAACAGCAGTCAACCGCCATCACTGCCATCATCGACTGAAAACATTGTCCCGCTGAAGCAGTCAGGTAAAATGAATAAAAGCGCTCGAGAGATTGACACTGAACTCCTGGATTCAACCGTTTTCTTGTGCTGCATTAATCAGCATCCATTTTCTGATATTGCAGTGCATCACAATTTATTTGTATAACTCATGCCAATGTTGGTACTAGCTTTAGAAAATCATTACATGACTTGAATTTTATTGTCTTCTTATCGGAAGGTTCACAAGTTGGAATTGTCTTTGCATTTTCTCTGTATCCCACATACAATTGTATTATGTACCATAAGGTATATGAGGTACTCAACAATATCCAGCACTATTATATACTGCCAGTGTACAAACAAGGGGAGTACCGGCAACTATTTTTTCCCCAACTTCCAGCACTGGCTGAGATGAAAAAGATGACAAATTTTATCATAAATGCTTTTCAAGATATTAGTGATGAGTTATCTTAGTCAGGCTAATGAAACCTAGTTAGACCAAACAAACACACTGACCTATCTTCTATCATTTTTGGCTGCTGTTGGGGATGGGAGGAACTGGGTAATAGTAAACCACTATGCAAACAAAATAGAGTCATGTTGTCATGTTACAAAAAACCTACAAAGCCTCTGTCCTGAATACTGTAATGGAAAACTTCACTTTTACGATGTGCTGACACTGATGACTCCTTCCATGAACATAAATGTATCCTTAGAGAAAGCCAAAAAACCTTATCTACATTGATGTTTTTCTAAATAATAACATTTTTTTATTTGTTTACTATTAGCCTATGTGGACTCCCTGTGAGTTGCAAACCCCTGTGAATGAGCTGTTACTATAGAAGCGATCGTGTCTTAGTATAAACCTGTCATTTGAATTGCAGCTGGAAATACTGTCAGAGCTGCTTTTATAGAAAATTAATCAAAACCTTCTAAGCAATCAGATTCAAGAAGTCAAACATACATTAGAAGAGGAAGAGGCCTTTATTTATCACATATACAGAAATTTGGAATTATTTTCTTCACATATCACAGCTCGTTAGACCGCTGGCGTCAGAGCACAGGGCCAGCCAGGATACATCGCCCAACTTTGACATCTTGGTGGAATTGAACACCCAACCTTCTGATCAGTAACCCAGTGCCTTGAACCATTGACCCTCTAAGAAATATCCTATTACATGAATTTTTATTTATTTATTTATTTATTTATTTATTTATTTATTTTATTATTTATTTATTTGAAAAATAACCAAAACACTTCTCCCAAATGCTTCTTAAATTCATGGTGCTTCTGCAGCAGTGATTTAATTTCCAGTGTTTAAAACCAATTAAGAGAAGACAGCGTAGTGGCATAACTCTAATGAGAGAAAATAGGCAGAGAGAGTTAAAATTGAGAATGAGAGATTTAGACTGTGCTGTGTAGGAGAGGCTGCATAATGCAGAGGATTTAGATAATTCCCAGCAAAGTCTATGCATGTACATTCACACAATCATGACTTTATAAAATTGATGATTATAACTGATATTTAGGATCTATCACGTAACGCATAAAGGTCATTACAAGCCTGATTGAAATTCTCAAAGAAATGATAGATGTGTGCCTCATGAGGCTGAATGTGTGTGTGTGTGTGTGTGTGTGTGTGTGTGTGTGTGTGTGTGTGTGTGTGTGTGGTATGCATGTGATTACTGTGTTTGTTGAATTTCCTGCCCAAGGTATGCACTGTTCTCTCTCTCTCTCACTCACTCACGCACTCACTCACTCACTCACTCACTCACTCACTCACAC
>JAFFST010053011.1:129106-143562 GCA_022414735.1 Noturus placidus
AGGGTGTGGACAACCACAGTTATAGTAAGGGGGGCAATCACTTTTTCACACAGGGCCATGATGGTTTGGATTTTTTTTCACCTTTAATAATAAACACCTTCATTTACAAATTGCATTTTGTGTTTACTTGTGTTGTCCTTGACTATTGTTTAAATTGGTTTGATGTTCCGAAACACTTAAGTGTGACAAACATGCAAAGGAACAGGAAATGAGGAAGGGGGCAAACACTTTTTCACACCACTGTAATAATAATAACAACAATTTAATGATAACTTCACATGTTGTTTCACACATTTATGAACTCATGTTATTTTTCAAATTCTATTTATATTTTTTATATTTATATTTGTATATCTATTTACGGTCACATGATCACAATCAGTATTATTCACACAATGTGCCATGTGTCAGTAAACAACATTAGCCAGCTCACTAGCAATATGGATATACAGGTTACATATCCATATACTTATACAGGGTTTTCTATAATAACATCTTTACCATTTGTCTACCAACACCCAAGAACATGCAAATAAAACTCTAATGTAATGTAATCTTTTGTTTAATATTTATTTTTTAAAAAATCATATTATTTAATATAAGGTCAGTTTTGCAAATTTATTCTCTGACATATTTACCCATAATAATGTGCAGTACATTACACAGCATTTGTCTACTGTTTATAATTAAATATAAAAGACAGAGGAATGAAAACCAAATACCTTATTTATACTAACCAAATTAATAAAGTCACTCCATGAAGATATTGAGTACAATTTTTGCTTCACTAATTGATGTTACCCAGCCTTTCTTGTGAAAGATCAATTAATTACCTAAGATCTCTTTTTGTACAATTAAAATGCAAGTGCCACTCAGTTCTCCTGAAAATTGGCAAGCCAGCTTAAAGTTGTGTGTGATGAGTGGGATCACTGATTGAAGCTTTTTTTACAACTTCATTTGCATGAAATCAAATGAAATTAAAAATTCCCACAGTTTGTGGAAGACTTCTTTGAATGAAAAGCTTTTGAATCGTCATAGCTGTCATTTCCAGACCCCTTTGTAGCTTACTACCTAGATCTAGGATATTCAACTCTCCCCTTTCTGAACCAATGACTCAGATAAATCATTTACATAAATTCTATTGATTGGATAAGACATATTAGACAAGTTGCTACATATGCTGCAGTGGTTCATGTTTTGAAACCTAGACTGACTAAATACTAGGGCCCGTTTTTTTTCCTATGTTTATTGGCTCTGCCAGTTATTATTTGTTTGTTTGTTTGTTTGTTTGTTTGTTTGTTTGTTTTCAAGTAGTTGGTCCGGTCTGCTACATTGCTTGGTCAACGTCAAGACCACGGTCCACCAGTTGATGACCCCTGGCCTAAAACATTCTTCCTGACATACAAGTCAAGTACAACCATATATGTACATTGCCATATGTATTGTTATTTTAGCTGTCTACCAGAGAATTTGAATTTAAATAAAATAATGAAGTGCAGATTTTAATGTGAGAGTATTATTAAAGTATTATTATTAAAAAACAAAAAGTAATGATGAATGATGAAAATGGAAAACAATGAAAATTGGCTGCTCAACTGTTCTATAGCCAGAAGTTTGTTATTCTCTCATTATTTCACTTAAAGTAAGCAAATAAAAGGTCTAATGTTGATTTTACCTCATGTTTTGGATTGTTTTCTTTTTGCAGGATACAGCAATATTTCATGTTTAACATTTCTGGAATTATTTTTTTTTTTAATATAAAAGGTGAAATTTCCTTTCCCCCCCATTCAATAAACCATGAAAGGCACAGACTTTTCCCCTTTCATGTGTGTGAAAATATGATGCAGTAGAAAACACCTTCTGTGATTCACTAAACAGTTGATTTGTATCCATTATGTGGATTCTGTGTGCTCGAATTACACAATTTATATGGAATTACATAGCATTTAAAATCTCGGTATGTATAACCTATGTATGATGTTTAAGCTAGGCTCTCGGTAATGGACCTCTCACACACAAATGCAAGGAAAATCAAGGCAAGGAACAGAAAGTAAGAAAGAAAACATTACTACTACAGGCCAGAGTAGAGTATAGTACAGTAATGGAGAAAATAAGGTAAAACAAAGATAGATGGCTCCTCAGATAGCAGGAGAAAAAAAGGTAAAAGGATAAGTACAAAGAGAACTGAGAAGAAAGGTAATGTGTAATGGAAAAGTGCATGGAGTGAAGAAGAAAAAAGGACAGAATGTGGATGATGACCTTGAGTCAGGCTTAGAGTAATCATTTGCTCATGTAGGAACCATCTCCCTCTCCCATCTAGGAGGCCATTAGCCAGCTACTGTAATGAATGTGTTATTTATCGTAGACACAGTGGCTACCTTTAGCCTTAATGAGGACAATCACACTCACCTTCAGACACCTTTATTCATTTTCTCCCACTCTTTTTCTTAATCACTGTTCCTCTGTCAAGCCTGTATGAGATAATGAATAAAGCATCAGGGCTCAGTCAGTAAAGTGAATAATGGTTTATGTGGAAAATATCAAACGTCACAGCTATCAGTTCATGAGACACAATTTGACTTAAAGTAATTACAGACATGGAGAGTATCTCAGAATGCCTGCTCCAGTACTGTCTAAAATAATATTACAAATGTGTAAATGTTATCGTCTCCATATCACTGCTCTATTACCATCAATTTTGTTAAGCCGGTCTTTTAAGAATATTACATGTCACACTGTACAAGAATATCCAAATAAAATCTGTAATTCTAAAACAAGCTGCATGACAGTGTGTGTTCTCCATGTCAGCTTATTCATTAATGATAGTTGTGATTAATAGATGACCTGTGATTAAAGTAAACTACTAGGTTCTGCTTACGTCAATGATAAAGCATGATCCGGCCTCAAGCAGTAAATGGCGTGGCTTAAAGAAACATTTTTCAAGTTGGAATTTGAGACCATTAACATGTGTTGTTTAGGATTCAGCATTATGACATACAGTTCACTTCCCACCAGGAAAGACCGACATAGCATTTCTAGAAACAACTTTCTTTTCTTTTCACTGATAGCCTCACTGAAAACCTACCTACCAGAGACTACATTAGAAAGAATCCTCAACAGGAACCAGATTAAAAAGGGAAGCTGTCCTCTTCCGGGTGACACCAAATAGTCAGATTCTAAATCGTTACAGTATTGTCATGTTTTGTGACGTGAGGAAGTTCAGATGGTTAGGAACAGTTTTATTTAGAGACACAGGCAGGTAAATCCACAAACGTAATCCATAAAAGTAATCCAGGGACATGAAACAGGTCAGGCGATCAGCAAACAGGCATAAACGGGGAAGGTAGGAAACAAGGTTGTGGTCACATGATACAGGGTTGAGATACCAAACATGAAACATAAACTACGACTAGGAACTGGGAGCGGAGAAACCAGCGTGAACTAAACAGACGAGACGAAACATGAAACATGACATGGATTATGACTTTGACTATCTATCGTAAGAAACTCTAAACTAATCTACAATTCTATTTCAATCTAATCTAATATTCCGCCATGTGCTAGTAGGCGCACGGTATATAAGCAAACATAATCAGCGTCTAAATCTCTAGCAGCTGAGGGCAATACAGATACACGTGACAACATAGCCAATGACAGAAACAGGGAGGAGACATGACAGAAACATAACCAAATACACGTGTTGAAAAGTCAACAATGTCAATTTCGGAAAAGCAGGTGCTCGCGCATTCGCGCTTAGAGCACGCTGCTTCAAGGGGGAATCATGACAAGTATACATAGAGAGGATTGTAGGATCCCAGATTGAACCAGGCAGAAAAGATGATAACAGAGAGAGATAAGACAATGAGCCACATTCCACTTAGACAGCCCTCGACCACTAAAACTATGCAAAGGCTGGTACCAACACGTCTGGGTAGTAAACACTAACAGTCTTTGTCAGAGTGGCCATCTGGCAGGATGTTGCAGTAAAATCATAAATCAACCCCAGAATGCCACAAGTGAGTTGAGAAACAAATCTTATCCTGAACCACAGAGTAGGATCACTGGACACTACGTTCAGGTCACATCATAAAAGACGCAGAGTCTGAGAACACCTTTTTCTGACCTGATTTTTTTTTTCAGATTAGCCACTTGCCTTCTTAATGCTAAATTAAACAAGCACCAGGAAAGACCAGACAAAGCGCTAGCTCACCATGGCCTGTTTTAACTCTCACAGAATAAAGCAGAGGGGGGGGGGGGGCTTCCTTAGTTGAATCAGCTCTTCACACCACCCACAGCACAGAGGATAGAGACAGTTAACTTTCTTCATGTAGTCCATTCACCATGTCCATAATCCTAAAATATAATATGTTAATGTATATATTTACTAGCAAGTTAACTCTTAAGCTCTAAAACAAAACATTCCCCATGTATGTAATCCAAAATGTTGCTATTAGGCTTTTAGTATCTTGTATTTAGGCCATTATAACTGGTAAGTATGTCATTATATCCAAATACGTTATATTTGGTATCTGTGTGTTAGTGGTAATATTTCCAGAATGCTAACAAACTACAGATTTTAAAACTCACTCCATAATTCCATATTTAAGCGTAAAACACCAAATTAACACTGATTTAACAAATGAAATCAGTGGTTACTGTTTATTTATAATGCTGTTCCTGTACAGTACAACCCGAAAGTTTGCTTATGCACAGTGCATTTTATAGAGGACCGCTTCCTGAACCTAGGAGAGTATACGTCAGACAACACGCAAAGGTTTCTCCTAAAAAAATGGGGGTGATTCCCATTTTACACAGACAATCTTGTTCTTCTGAATCAGAATCTGTGAGTGTGTTTGATTATTTTATGAAGTATGTGCAATTGACTGTTAAAATGCGGACTTTTGTGTTGTGGATCAGTTGTAGACCTCTGCTATTGTGTTCGCTAAAGTTTGCTAAGTTGCCCCAGTTTGTTTGTATTTTGGTGGTCCGACAGACGTTGATTGTAGCTGTTGTTGTGATTATATCTTGAAATGGTTTAGAAAAATCGAATCACAAAAATAAATCCTAGCTTTCCAAAGATATATTGCATGAGTACTTATGTACATCAGCTATGTACAGCATAATTAGCCCCGCGAGTGAGGCATGGGAATTTACATCATATCTGAAAAGTAACAGAGTTACAAGATAAAAACTTATCACTGTGAAACATTTTGCTCAAGTCGTGTTTGCAAACTTATGAGCAGCTCGAGCAGGGCAGCAAGAAAATATACAGACTCAAAGCTGAAACTCAAAGCTGCTCATAATCAGTGTAAAAGCACTCATTCATTAACATGCACACCAAAAACATACGCTCTGCTTCTGCTCTACTGCTATTGATGTAGATACCTTGGAGGCTAAGGCTAAGGCTGAGGGGTGTTACATTTCTGACACACTAAAGGCTTTTGGCCAATCACAATGTAACAGGTCAGCTGGTCAATCAGAGCACACTGGGCTTTTCGGGAGGAAACGTCCAGTATTTGACAAATAATGCATTCTTTAACATTAAAGTATGTTAATATATTCTCTTACAACCAATAAACAACATAATTAACGTTAAAAACGTTTAAAAATCATGATCTGACCACTTTAAGCTTAAAGCCCTTCTAAAGAAACAAAGGTAAAAAAATAAAAATGACTATATATATATATATATATATATATATATATATATATATATATATATACAGTATATATGGTGGGGGCTGAGTGACCTTCACACCATCAGTAGCATCTTAGTGGAGGCCTGGAATTCAATTCCACTAAGTCCGGAAAGTTGCTCCATCAAGAGAGCAATTCTGTTAACTTGTCAGTTTGTCAGTTTTAGCCCAATGTACCAAGGTTTCCTACAGTGGGGTCCAAAAGTCCAAGACAGCATTTCCCAACCTTTGTTCAGTGGCGGTGCCCTTTGAAAATTAAAATAATAATAATAATAATTGTGGCACCCTATACAAACACTAATGCTAGACAGTATTAGCTACATGAGCATCTGAAGATTTTCTTTTAAGAAATCTGTCCATATTCTTTTACACAACACATGCATCATTACAAGCTAATTATATATAAAGGCTGCTGAAATATTTTAGAACTATAAAAGAAAGTAAATGATGGTTAATGGTTAATATTCAAGATTCTGCACTATTTCTAAGTCACTATTTAAATGTAAGCAAATGTGTGATATTGACAATGTTTACTGCTTTGTACAAAAGGTCAGATATTCCTCATGTCTAATCTCTTCTACTGAAGCATGTGTTCAGACGACACTCCTATGGATTTGATCTAAAATGGAGCATAAGCTTTTGAGAGCCCACACTGTCTCGAGGGAGTACTGTCATGTACTGCATACCTTGTTTTAGCCAATTGAACTAATATGCCCTGTCACAGTTCTGATCAGGTGAGGTTTTTGTAGCATACAGCTATAATTTAATTGTAGTCATACACATATACTGTGTTTGAGGAAGTAACCTGGAGTGGAACCTGACACAAAAGGGAACCTCTAGGTGACACCGTACAGTGGGATTATAAATCATTATTGTTCTACATTGTTCTACTACAATAGTGTTGAAAGAATATTCAGTATGAGCATAGTCTTTATAGTCCTTAGGTATACGTCTACAGTATCATTCAGTGAAGCAAAGGTGAGACAGTGCAAATCTTTATGGTATCCATGTGGGACCATCCAATTGACAATGGTTAAGTAGTATGGGGTCGTCCATATTATTACGTCATCAAGGGGGGGGGGAGGGGGGTGAAGGGTACGATGACGTCTGATGACGTCTGATGACGACGGGGGGGGGGGGGTTCAGGGACGTGATTACGTCATCAATGTATTTGCATCTTCCTCGTGTTTAGTGTCACCACTGTCACGTTCATCATTTACTTATTTACTTACTGACATATTTGCAAATTGCCAAAATAACAAACAAACAAACGTATTATACGCCACAGGATGTGCGTGTCACGTCAGTATTTCTGTGGTTTTTTAACAAAGTACAAAATATTAGGAGATAATTCCCGAACCACACATTGCAGCCCCAGACCCCCTAAAGCTAAAAGTAAAAAATTAAAAGTGTACATCTAAGATAATGACGTCATCCCGCTGGTGGGGGGGTGGAAAGGGCCTGATGACGTTAGATGACGTTAGATGACATGGGGGGGAGGGGGGGTTAAAATTGGCTGAAAATTTGATGACGTAATATATTGACGACCCCTGTTACAATGCTTAAAAAATTCTATATCTTCACAACATTGGAGCAAAACTGTAAAAGAGAGAACATTTCGGAATGTCTTGTTTTCTGTTCTTTTCTTCTGGAACAGTTTGAGTTTGAGTCAGAAATATATTAGTATAATCGCATTCTAAATCCTAAGGATTATTAGTACCACTTAGATATGGTACTTACACAAATTGGTGCTCGTTCTGCTTAGTTAGTTGTTTTTATTTCACTCACTCACAGAACACACAGATAGACAATGAAAGAGCAGACTAAAATAAGGGCTATTAAAATAAGTAGTGATTTGTCTCGGTTCTGTTCATCCCCAGGCTTAGAGCAGAATAGGTAATTGATTCTGTAGGTGGTAGATGGATAAGGAAATGCTCAGAGGGAGACAGACAGTGAAAGGAGAAATCATTAGAAAACACACTCAGCGGCTGAAATGAAATGGTCACCCGAAGGCCAGAGATGGACAACAGGGCTACACACAGCCCAACAAATCTTACGGTCCTCTCCAGGATGCCAATTATAGCCTTCGCAGTTCATTCATGATGCACATTCTGTCAAAGGCAAACACTTTCACCTGATTGCAGGGACTGGCAACCATTCTCAGGCAATCTTGTTCCTTTATGAACCATAAAAGTTCACTCAGAAAAGCAGCCAGAGAGGTCCAATATCCGTAGCATTGCACACTTCTTTTCTAGGTGCTTATTTGTACCAGTGGGCTTTAAACTAGAAATGTGCAGCCTTCAACAATGGCCATCAAATGGTTGCTAAGAAACACAGGTCTGAGACTGTTACAAATCTTCAGGAAATGGCTGGCAGTGAGAGAAGCCGAGGTGTGCTTTAGTAATGACGCCCTGTGACTGTCATTCCAACTGCTATTGTGAAAGTTTGAATTCTTCAATTGTCCCACTGCTCGTAATGGTATGCTCATGTATTCCTTGTTGAATCATTCATAGTTGTCACCCACTGCCCTGCTAACAAACTCGGCTCACAAATCTTCCTTTTCACATTAGCATAGCTGTATAGTTAGGGACCTACTCTCTCTTTCTGTCGTACAGTGTTTCTTCCCTCCTCTACTTTTCTTGATGGTACTTCCAAGAAAGGTTATAAGCTGTGACCTCCATTCTCATGTATGAAATGTTACTAAGGTTAATGCCACATTCGTGTCATATAGGAATAACTGTAATTACGGCTTTCAGCTGGAAACAAATGTTGGCATTGACCTCACAAGTAGTAATAACATGAGCACAGCTATATTTTAAAAATGTCTGCTGCTAAATAAATTACCACTAGGATTTTTACAGCATAAACAAAATGGTCATTTCTGAACACCTTTAAGTCAGAGTAATGATGTGAATAGAGGTATGTATAATACTTGTTTTTTTTTTTTTTTTTATCCAACTCTTGACTGCCTCAAAGTCATTTTGACCAATCTTGCTTACTTTCAGCCATTTAAAGAGGAATTCTGACTAGTTCTGTCCAATTGCAAAGGAAATCTGATGTTAGTGGGTTTCCTCAGATGACTTGCTTGCTTCAGGTCCTTCCACAACAGGCCCAGATGCAGCAAAACTAGCCCAAACCATGATACTACAGTACTACCACCATATTTCACAAATGGGATATGGTTTGTATGCTGAATGCAGTATTTTCCTTTCTCCAAACAAAAGTTTCCACATATAAACCTAAAATTCTATTTTGGTCTCATACAGTCATAAAACATCTCTCTAATAGCTTAACGGCTAATCCTAGAGGTTCACATACTTTTGCCACTCACATATATGTATTTTTGGATCATTTTCCTCAATAAATAAAATGACAGAGTGTAATATATAATATTTGTGTTTTATTTATTTAATTGTGTTCTCTTTCACTACTTTTAGGACTTAATGCTTTAGATTCAGATTTATGCAGATATGTATATAGAAAATTCTTACGTGTATATATAGAAAATCTTAAATAAATCTCACTTCACAGGAAACTTCACCATACACATTTTTTCGTTTGTTCATGTGGCTCATCCGCTATACAAGTTCTAGAAATTATAATGTATTAGAATGAGTACATTAATATAAACCTTGCTGTCAGAGATGCTGTTATATAAAATGTTTAAAACCTTCTGACCAATAAGAATGGAGAATTTAACAGTGGTGTGGTATAATAGCAGTTAAATAGATCACTAGGTAAGTTAGTAATATTGGGTTGCTTGGGATAGGGTCATGGTGTTGTTTCCAAAATTCATATTCATAGGTGTAGCTAAGGTGTAGAGATATTTCTAAGCCATTTTGATCATTTCTTGTACATTGTAAATGTCTAGTATTTTGTTCTTGTTGTTTTCGCATGATATTTCTGTGTTATTTTAATATCTGTCTAGAGGAAGAAAACATTTATCCATACATAAATCCATAAATCCATACATACCTATAAAATATTCTGAGGATAACTCAAGAACAGTTATTCACACTGATTCATCTTCCTTGGAACAAACTTTGTGAGTTTTTTCTAAAATAATTCACATCTTACTTCATTTTTCATCCACCAGCAACTGGGCAAATTTGTGCTTTGTGATCTGTAAAAGAGTTTTCCTCATGTTGTGTCATTTTTCACAGTGAAAAATCGTGCTGCCAATTAAAGGTGATACAGGCCTCGAGTTATCTTCTAGAGAGGACTTCAGCTATAGCTCAATACTGATGCGTGGGAATGTTGAGACAGGTTGAGACAGGTGGGCGGCTGTGGCTCAGTCGGTAGAGCGGATTGTCCACTAATCCACTAATCGTAGGGTAGGTGGTTCGAATCCCGGCCCGGGTGATCCCATGCTGAAGTGTCCTTGGGCAAGACACTGAACCCTAAGTTGCCCCCAATGGCAAGCTAGCACCTTGCATGGCAGCTCTGCTACCATCGGTGTGTGAGTGTGCTCTCATTTGTAAGTCGCTTTGGATAAAAGTGTCTGCCAAATGAATAAATGTAAATGTCAATGTTCACTCTCCAGGACCATCACTTCTGTGCAACACAAGAATAAACACGTTACAGTGGCTATTTATTTAGCATTGTTCTAACGGTTCTAATCTGTTCTCATGCTGCTTGAAACCACAGAGCTCATGATCTATATGCACAACCTAAAAACTACAGGTTCATATTTTGGTATCTGGTTTCAGCCTCAAGTGAGCTGTATTATACCTCAAAACCCTGCAGAAACTGCTCAGTTTATGGGATGTTTACAGTGTGCAGAGTGGGCATGTCCTTCTCATATGTATTCATCTCACAACAGATGGAATGTCACCGCAAAATGAATGGAGATATTGGAAGTGAGGCTGATTAAATATTTTGTTGAATTCGGTAAAGGTTGGAAAGCTATTAACATCCAACCTTTTTAATTTTAGGCTCATTAATTAAATGTCTACAATAATTTTTGGCTTTGGATTGGCTCTGAATTGTAGTTTTTATACTTGAAATTTGCACCCACAAAACACATTTTATAACAAAATAAAAACAAATCACAGACCCTCCTGGCTATGCTTCATGGATCCCACTTTTACAGCCTTAGATTGGTTATATCAAAGTTATGTTTACGTAGACATTCAGTGTAACTATTAATGGTTAAAAATGGTCCTTTCACAACAGGCCCAGATGCAGCAAAAGTAGCCCAAAACATGATCCTATACTATCACCACCATGTTTCACAAATGGGATACGGTTCTTATTCAAGAATATAGTATGTTCCTTTCTCCTAACAAAATGCTTCTCATTTAAACCTAAAATATTATTTTGGCCTCATCCATCCACAAAATATCTTTCTTATAGCTTAACTGATAACCTAGGGGTTCACATACTATTGCCACTCACAAATATGTCTCTTTTTTTATAATTTTCATCAATTAAAAAATGACATAATATTTTTCTCTTATTTGTTTAAATGGGTTCTCTTTGTTTACTTTTATGACTTGTGTGGAAAATCGGATAATGTTTTAGGTCAGATTTATACAGATACGTATATATAGAAAGTTCTAAAGGGTTCACAAACTATAAATCACCACTGTAAATCAAACTATAAATGACACTTCCTTAATTGTGTACAGAGACATGATGAAGAAAAAGTAAGTTTGAAAGGAAATTACGGAAATTACAGAGATTACACTCTCCTCAGTCTGTAGCTAATACAGTAAGCTTGCTTGTTTAACAAACTACAAGTGTCATGTGCTAGTGTGACCATAGGGTGGGTTGCCACTGTGGTGAGAACATTGCCAAATATGAAAGAATGTTAAAAATTGATCAAGGAGGCAAGTGTGTTTGCATAAATATCTGTTCACACACATATACTGTCAGCTTCCAGACACCCTTTTCCTTCTTGTTTGAAAAACAAAGCAACCCCCTGCCCCAGATTACCATCCTTCTTTTTCCCACGTGGATTTTGGCAGGGCGATGTTAAGCTTCTCTGCTCTCCCAGCTCACTCTTTGGCAGACATTCAGATCGATTTAAGAGAGGCCATGACAAACAAGGGCGTTTATTTCATCTAATCAGTGTAATAAACATTGCACACCAGCAGCTGGCAGTTCGGCCATGAATAAGGAAGAAGTTGAGGGCAGAGAGCCTTGGAGATCAAGATGCTGTGGAGAAGTGGCCAGAACCCTGTATGTGTTCTTTATGATTGACTTAGACGCAGATCCAGTGGGGCCAATTAAAAGTGAGAATAAGAGAAGGGTCAGAGCTAAGAGTGCAAGTCCGTTAGGCAGTCCAACGCCCACACATGCACAAACGTTCACACACATGCACACACACACACACACACACACACACACACACACACACACACACACACACAGATGCAGAAGTGAAGTGAGCTGAAGTGATACATTTATTTTCAAGTGATAATTTTTTACACATGATTCATTTTATACACACAAATCATTTCTTATTACATGTGATTTTTAAACATGATTCATTTATTTCCACCACATCCAGGGTTTCCTCCGCTTCATGTCCCGAGTTCCCTGGGATAGGCTGCAGGCTCCCAGCGACATAGTATAGGATAAGCAGTACAGAATATGGATGGATTCCATTATTTCCTCATTAGTTTTACATTTGATAAATTTCTCTTCACGTGAGTTTTTTTTTTACCTGATTCATTTTTTTCCATATGATTTTTTTATGATTCATTTATTTCCACATGATTTTGATGTGATTCATTTAGTTCAAGATGATTTTTTGTACTTGATCCATTTATTTCTATCTTTATTTTATGATTAATTTCTTTCCACATGATTAATTTTTTTCTATGTGATTTTTATATAATTAATTTATTTCCATGCGATTTTCACGTGATTAATTTATTTCCACATGATTTTTTTACATTATTCACTTATTTCCACATGATTTTTTTTACATTATTCACTTATTTCCACATGATTTTTTTACAATTAATTTATTTCCATGTGATTTTTACGTGATTCATTTATTTTCATGTGATTTCTTTTACATGATTAATTTATTTCCACATGATTCTTGCATTCGATGCATTACATGTGAGATTTTATTTTTAACTGGATTAATTTATTTTCACATGATATTGATATGATTCTTTTTTTACATGTGAATTCGTTATGATTTTTTTTTTTTCAGGTCATTTTGACACATTTTGACATTTTTCCAAGATTTAATTATTTATTTCATCCATCCATCCATCTTCTACTGCTTACTCCTTTATCAGGGTCATGGGGAACCTGGAGCCTATCCCACCCAGGAGGCATCGGGCACACGGCAGGGTACACACTGGACAGGATGCCAGACCATCGCAGTTAATTATTTATTTTCACATTTTATTTTGATATGTTACTTTTCACATGATTCATTAATTTCCCTGACCTTTAAACATAATAAATTTGTTTTCACATGGGATTATTTTATATGTGATTTGTTTATTTTCATGTTTATTTGTTTACATGTAGAACCTGGTAATTGCTCGCCCAATTTTTCAGTTTTTTATTTGTTGAAAAAGTTTGAAATATCCAATAAATTTCGTTCCACTTCATGATTGTGTCCCACCTGTTGTTGATTCTTCACAAAAAAATTACAGTTTAATATCTTTATGTTTGAGGCCTGAAATGTGGCAAAAGGTCGAACAGTTCAAGGGGGCCGAATACTTTCGCAAGGCACTGTATTATTCACATGAAGTCACATGTTTACTTGATATCAAAAGTGCAAATTCAGAGCCTAACTTGTTGAAATGCACTTTTTCATGTTTTTCTACTTGTAAACACGTTACTTAATCACATATGAAAAACATGGTGTGAAATTCAATATTCAACGCATCTTCAATGCAGCTTACATTATGTTAGTGTGGGGTGACACCGATGGTGTACATACACAAAAACAGACTGAAGAAATGAGAGAAGGCTTTTAAGGGTTCAGTGAAATATCATTCTAGCCTTGAAATATGAACCGCATCTCGAGAAAATTTAAATGTTAGCACAATTTTGGATACATTTTGGCCAAATATGACTGAGCTGGCAGTTTTTGAATGTTACACTACACCCATGTAAGTGGAGCTGCATTTATCTCTGTCCACAAAATCAGAAATTGGATTACGCCCAACTAAATTAGCAATATAGCAGGATTGTACCACTATTACTACACAAAGTTGCAATTCCTGGATAGAAATAGAACCCAATATGTCATTCAGCATCTGTGTGTGTGTGTGTGTGTGTGTGTGTGTGTGTGTGTGTGTGTGTGTGTGTGTGTGTGTGTGTGTGTGTCTTTTTCTCTGCAGTGATCAGGAGGTGGGATTCATTGGCTTTATTGCTTTCAGAGAGAGAGAGAGAGAGAGAGAAAGAGGTGATGATGATGATGATGATGATGATGATGATGATGATGATCTCTGAATTGTTCATAAGCAGCACCAGTCTCTCAATTAGTGTATGTTTACATTTACATTTATTCATTTAGCAGACGCTTTTATCCAAAGCGACTTACAAATGAGAGATACAAGCAAAGTGATATCAAGCAGAGAACAATACAATTAGTGCTACTATACAAGATCTATTAATTGAGTTCTAGAAGAAGCAAAGTGCGAAGAGTAGAGGTGTAAGTGCAAATTTTTTATTTATTATATTTTTTTTAATGAGTTGGTTAGGTGTTGACGAAAGAGGTGGGTCTTTAGCTGTTTCTTGAAGATGGTGAGTGAATCTGCAGTCCTGATTGAGGTTGGAAGT
>JAFFST010053011.1:147804-169286 GCA_022414735.1 Noturus placidus
TATATATATATATATATATATATATATATATATATATATATATATATATATATTGAGATTAGAGAGATAATAAAAGAGTACTTGGACTTTCCAGGCTCAATCACAGCATGATGCATTTGTCTCTTTTTTATAAATTGTTCTCCTGGCCTGTTTTAAACAAATCGACAAAGCAAAATGAGCACATTTTGCTTGGAGGCCACACATACTGTGTGCAAACATCAGAAAAGTGAGGAGAATACACAATACAGCAGAGATATTGTACTGTACCTGAAATACAACAAAAGAAAATAAACTTTTCATATTCCCCAAATATGAAATATATTGTATGACAAATAAAACAAAGGAAAAACTTCATGCTCTGTTATGCTATAGGGGACCAAGTATTTATTTTGCTGCCTTGGTTTGTCTCCTCTTGTTCCCTTAGAGGGATGCATCAGTGCAAATCAATACAAAGTTCTTCTGACTGACTACTTTTATCCTATGATGAAACCTTTCTATCCTGAAGGGAGTGGTCTATTCCAGAATGAGTCTGCCCCCATCCACGGTCCACAAGGTATCACTGGACAGTCTGGTGAGGATAAAAAGTATGTAAATGATATGGTATACTCCTAACAGTTATCAGATAGCAATTAAATTGACTACCCATGGGAGATTTTAGAGTGACATGTTAGATGGTGCTCTCTGCACCACCATCATCAAAGCACCAATTAAAGGGAAAATAAGATAAGATAAGACAAAATAAGATGTACTTTTATTGATCCCCTGTAGGGGAAATTCAAGTTGACACAGCAGCACAAGTAGGATGAGTAACATCACACATGGCTGGATGAATCTGCGAATGAATGTGCTCCTGAGCCTCCTCAGCTCAGCGTAGAGAGGATGAGAAGGATTGATCAAAATAGCTTTCAACTTCCCTCTCATCCTCTTCTCAGTCAATTCCTCCACCCTGTCCAGGTCCATCCCTACCACAGAGCTGATCTTTCTCACCAACATGTTCAGTTTGTTAGCTTCATAATCCCCAATTCCACCTTCCCACACACCACAGGAAAGAAAATAACACTGGCCACCACAGACTGGTAAAACAAAACTGTAGCAGCCTAGTGCACATATTAAAGGACCTGAGCCTCTTCAGAAAGAACATTCTGCTCTGTCCTTTCTTATAGAGGGCCTCAGTGTTGTCTGACCAGTCAGTTTGTCAATTTGCCATCTTGCTCATTGGTCAAACGGTTGTCTGCAATCTACTATACAGTGTGGGAAATAAGTATTGGACATGTCAACATTTTTTTTTCAGTAAATATATTTTCAATGAGTCTATTCACATGAAATCTTCAGCAGACTTCAGGCAATGAACCAGCTGAAATCCGTAAGTAATTATACCCCCTATCTGTACAAATGAATATCAGCTGCGTTAGTAAATTGATAGTCTAAAAAAGGCTTATCATTACCAAGACGTCACACAAGAAGCATCTCATGATGGGTAAAAACAAAGAGCGCTCCAAAGACCTTCACAACCTTATTGTTGCAAAACATATTGATGGAATCGGATACAGATGTATTTTAAAACTTCTAAAACCTCCAGTAAGCACCATTGGGGCTATTTTCCGCAAGTGGAAGCAACATCATTCTGTCATCAACCAGACATACACAGGAGCTCCTTGCAAGATTTGTGACCAGGGAGTGACAAGAATAGTCAGAAGAGTAGTCCAAGAGCCAAGGAGCACTCAGAAAGAGCTCCAGAAACACTTGGAAGCAGCAGGTAATATCGTCACAGAGAAAACTATAGGCAATGCACTCCACTGCTCACGCTCTCCCCGCAAGACTCCATTACTAAAGAAAAGGCATGTTGAAGCTCGTTTAAAGTTTGCTACAACTCATTTGGACAAGCCTATGAAATACTGGGAGAGTGTAGTCTGGTCACATGAGAGCAAAATTGGACTTTTTAGCTGTCATACTACACATCATGTTTGGAGAAGAAATGGCAGTGCACCCTAAAACACCTTAAAACACTACACCAACAGTGAAGTGTGGAGGTGGAAGCAATGTAGGGCTGTTTTTCATTACTTGGTACTGGCAGACTTATAATTGAAGGAATGATGAATGAATCTGCTGCCATCCAGCAGGATGATGAAGATGAGACATGGGTGGACCTTCCACCATTACAACCATCCAAAGCATACAGCAAAGGAAACTCTCAATTGGTTTCAGAGAAAAAAATTCAAGGTTTTAGAATGTCCCAGTCAATCACCTGACTCGAATATAATTGCCTCTCTAAGATACTCTTTTTATACCAATACTTTTTATGCTATTTCTTTTTAGTAATACTTACTTTTCCAGCCTTTTTGGCCCTCATCC
Organism: Noturus placidus; assembly: GCA_022414735.1. Lineage (NCBI taxonomy): Eukaryota > Metazoa > Chordata > Actinopteri > Siluriformes > Ictaluridae > Noturus > Noturus placidus. Next base: position 150,157 of record JAFFST010053011.1, read on the forward strand.
CAACTTTTTTGAGACGTGTTGTGGCCCTCGAACTCAAAATTACCTTATTTTTTCTTAAAATTGTACATTTACTCAGTTTAAACATTTGATATGTTTTCTATATTATATTGTGAGTAACATATGGATTTATGAGAATTGCAAATCATTGCATTCTGTTTTTATTTACATTTTACAAAGTGTCCCAACTTTATTGGAATTGGGGTTGTAATTAACTCAGGCAAACACAGGCAAAAGGGCAATCTAATGACAATATCAAAGCACAAGTCAAGGTTCATAGAGTCAGTAAGGCAGTGAGGAAAAGTAACACTCAGAACTTACTGTAGTACAGAATGGTTGCCAAGACATTGCAATGACAAAAAGGAGTCCATATACACCATATACACTTGAACTAGTAAAGTAGAGGTAAAGTAAAATAAGTAAAGTAAATCAGTAGTTAGGAAGGAATGTAGTCTAGTATACAGGAGAAGGCAACCTCTGCTGACATTGAGGGGTACTTTCAGAGTTGTTGTAACATAATATGCGATAAAACAAATAATTGAGTAACAAGCCAGTAGTTAAAGACACAAGATAGAGATGGGGTAACATTAAAATAATTAAACAACTCAGAAACTGACTCAATTGCACTGACTTGCAAAATTTCTATTTAGTTCATGTTCTTTTTACGACTCTTAATGAACACCTATTTAAAAACACAGAGAATACTAAAGCAGAAATAGCTTCCAGTCATCATCCAAAAAAACAACCATAACATCCATGCACCCATGACAACACTTAGTATTTCTTCAGCGTTTAATATATCTTGGGTAATTTGAAGTTAATGTTGAACATAGCCTCTATACCCATAGGGAGGCGATGTTTTCACCAGCTTGTGTGTTCCAGTGCGGCTATTAGAGAGTAAATATTATAATTCAGTTCATTGCAGGCTGTAATTACCATCATTATATCAGTAATGTGGAAAATGTGATTGAGGGGTAGCAGCAGAGTGTTCATTTGTGCAATGACGTGTTTGCATAATTAAAGGCAAACATTTTCATACAGAATATGTGCTTATTGAAAACTCCCCACCAAATCCCATCTTTGACCTTGAAAGTGAAGCGTGTTGCTATTAGACAGACAGATAAGTAACAGGAAAAGGACTGCACAGCCGAAAGTGGATGAATGCAATTTGTTGGTAGAAATTAACTTCAATAGCCATGGCCCGTGTCTGATTTGAGTGCTTTTGACAAATGTTTCTTTTTTTCTCTGTGTCATTAAAGGGGTTTGAGACGGATGCAATTGCAACTAAAAGTTTTATTTATTAAGACAGGCAGTCAGACAAATCCAAAACAATAAGCAAGAATGTAGTCAAAGGAAAGGCGAGGGTCAGGCAATCTACAAACAACACTAACTAGACGAATCAAGAATCAAAAACCAGGAAGACAGAACAGGATCCAAACCATGAAATCAACAACAACAACAAAAAAAAAACCCACAAAGGCCTGGTAAGGTACTGGAGGTTTAACACAGACACACTATAGTTCACCCTGGATGAGAATAAATGAAGGGTTTAAATAATTAACATAATCAATGGAATAATGATGACATGTGAGAGAGACAACAAATAACAAGACAGGGGCAGCGACAGACAAGACACAAACCATAACAAAACACACGTGTCAAACGTAAGCAAAGTCATTGACAACCTGTTGAGTTACAAGCTCTTTGGAGAGCCATTTAGTATGTAGACAGCTACCGCAACAGCCTTCACAACTTCTATACAGCAGCACAAAGGGAAATCCATGAGAGTCTGTGTGATGTATAGAATCTGTAAAGGCTGTTGCGTTAGCTGCCTACATGTTAAGGTATTTTTCTAAACAGACCAGCCTTTACTTTGTAACTACAGCACATAATGAAATGTAATGGTTTCTAAACATCTGCTCCCTAAAAAAAGCAATACTTTTTAAAATGTAGTAACTCATTAGTCAAACTGATTACATTTTGATTTGATTCATGGAAATGAAGCATTCTGGGATTTGTTTGAAGTGAGTAGCAAGATGGTTGTTAAATCAAAGATCCAAATCCAGCACAGTCAGCAGTGAAACAGACCTTCTTTCACAGCATGATATCTTCCTCCCATAGAGCAGCGTCATACCAGGACACTCAGCCATGCTGGGCAGGCCTGGATAGGGCATCGGAAGCACCAGGAGGATTCCTGGTGGCCTGCTGTTGCTCACAAATCTAAAAAAAAAAAAAAAGAAGAAGAAAGAAGTAACATTTACTTGAACTAAATGTACAGTAAAGTGGGGGTGTGGTTTTTTAACTCGATTTGTATATGCATTTGCAGAACTTTAAACCGATTTAATTTTGTGGTGTTAAGGTGTTAGTGGCTATTATTGAGTAGTCCTAATAGCTTTTTTATAAAATGCAGAATAAACCTGCAAAAATGTATTAAGATGAAAATGTTTCTGTTGAAATGCTGCACAGGTGCAAATCTCCCAGCAAATGTTTTACAAACAGGAACTACATCATAGGAAGCTATCAGAGCTGGCCTTCACCCTCAGCCTACACAGCATGGCAGAGTCGATGGCGAGGAGTTGATGTTGCAGCCGGCTGGGGCGTTGGCCTGGAGTTTTCATCCTCAGCCTGCTCAGCACTGCTTCTCAACTCCTTGTTTCATATTTTTGCTTCACATTATTGTCTGCTGCATACAGTACAGTATTTATTTTAATTGTTTCAGTCTTAGTGAGATTTTCATTATGCATTTGGATTTTATGTTTAACTGCATGCCATGTCTGGTAATAAACCAGAAAAAACACTCGCACACACACACACACACAATTAGGGGTAGCATCCATGGACTAGAAAAAAATGTAAGTACACAATACACAAAGATTCAATATCTCTCATGGGAGCATAAGAGGTGGTGTGAGAATGAATGCAGGTAGCCGTAAGTGTCCTTTGAGAGTTGCGTCAAAAATGCCTGCTCTGCTTCCTGCGCTCCTTTTCTAGTTATGCAGGGAATTGGATGAGGAGTAAACCTCATCCATAATTCATTCTGTCACACACAATTATGTCAGTGTAGTAATGTAATGAAATATGAATTGCTGAGGCATTCGTCATAATGGTGGTTTAATAATTCAGGCATATAGAATCAAAAAGTGTTCTTCTCTGCTGAAAGCCGCTGATGGCACACGAGCCGGCTTATTAAATTGAATAGATTTCTTTACTGGCTGTAGAGAGGTCTCGTATCTTAGTAAGATCCCATCATCTCAAGCTTAACGTCCTTCGTTTATCTGAAAATCTCCTCCTTAGTCTAGGTGTGTGTTTGTGAGATAACTTTAGATCTATTCAATTCATTGTCACAAAGCAGCTTTGCAGAAATCCATAAGTAGATTTGGATCCCTGATGAGCACAGCAGAGGTGAGAGTAGCAAGGAAAATCTCCCTGAAACTACATGAGGAAGAAACCTTGAGGGAACACATCCTCTTCAGATTGTGATGTTATAAATAATTACCCTTCCAATATCATATACTCTAAAGTCAAAGCGTGTTGAAAGGATGTTATGGTCTTTAGCAGGAGGAGTTCCTGGATACAAATTTTGACAGAGATTGAAGACTAGGTTTGTGGCAGTGGCTGATACTTGCTGATCATGTCTGGGTTGTAGTTGGAAACATGGCAAAGCTGTCAGTAGCTTGGCTACAGTTGAGCGCATGGCTTAGATTCAGAGGCAGGAAAGCTCAGCGTGAAGCAGTCTGTGGTTTACCAAGCGTAGAAATGGCAGATAAATAGGTCCACCACTAGAGCAAGTGGTTTGCATTTTTAAAAATATGATCTGCATGAATCCACACGAGTAGAGATGTGAAAAACACAGCATCACCCTGCGTTTGATCATTTGGGGTGTTATGAATGTGCTAGGACTTTTAATGGCCGCTCATCAGGTGGTTACTTTGTGTTCTGTAATTTCTCATTTCATAATGAGTTTGTAATTTAATTTCATTCTGTTTTATTATTATTACATCCTCATGTGGACGGTTCACACTGTACTGCTCCTGAATCCACATCTCTGAAGGTACACACTGTACTGCAAAAAAAGTCCTGGGTCTTATTGACTTCGTGTTCAAACATAACCTTAAATAGTCATTCTACCTCATCATCAGTGCACACACATGAATCCTTGTGTTTGTCTTTTTGTTTTTTTTTGGCAATGTTGGTGTTTTTTTCCAAACACCAGCTTTATTCTTGATGCATTTGACATAACAGTTTATAACAAACTATCACCACCTACTGGCCTGGTATGTTCATGTTAAAAATTTTCTACCATTTTTGAGTGGACCGACATACAGAATTTTTAAAAACATTTCGCCTGGAGAGGAATTTTTAGGTTATAACCATGTTTTTGTTTTCGTTTTTTTAAATAGCTGAATGCACGTGGACCGGGCCTGAATTAACTATAAGACCATGAAGACACTGAAATGAAGAGAGATGAATGAAGTGACAGCAAAAGGCAATCAGAGGCTTGACTGTTATTAAGACTTATATCAAAACCATGAACTTTTTGTTCATCAAAAAGTCAAGAGACTAAAACCAACGTACAGACTTGTGGTAGATAAACAAGCTGTACTGCCATCTCTGATGCGCAGAGCAGAGGATAGCAAGCATAAGTGCATGAGTCAGTAGAAAATGTCAGGCCCATCTGATTGAGAGTTGCTCTGATAAAGAGAGAGTAGGCGTAATATTGGGGAGAGAAGTGAAGGCCCTGATGTTGGCAGAGGCTGAGCTGTAATGTCAGTTTGAGTTAGCACCATCGTGCTATCCTTCCAATGCATCAGGTGGAAGAGGATAATTGGATTGCAATGGCAAGCATCATTATTGTTTTGCTGGGAATAGCACATAAAAATCCCTAATCGCAGGGTAATGTTTTCCAATGGGTTGCGCAAATGAGATACACAACCCACATGCAATAATCAGTGTTTGGCAATTCATACGTTTTAATTTATTGATGTAGATCACAGGTTGCAGTATTGCAGAGCTTTTTCACTGCTCCATATGTACCTTGAGGTCTTGTACTACAAAAGACATATACATGCAGTTGTTTCATGTGTCAGGACAAGTAATACATATTTCTGACAATCATGAGAGAGTTGAAGTACTTTAAGGATGAGTTTTAGGATCACCAGGTCTCAACAAATTTTAGTTGAATACCCCTGCCCTGGTGGGACAAACTGAAGAACCAGTAAAGGTGCTATATGGATAACGCATACTATCCTAAACAATATTTTGGAGAGTATTTACTTTAAAACTAGTGTGCAAGTAACATAATCAGCTGGCAATACAACATCCACGATCTTGACGAACATGGAATAGCATGTGAAGAGAAGTATGTCTATCAAATTTCAAAAGAAAATGTTTAAAACTACTAAATATATAGTTGGCCCTGTATTTCATCTATATTTGTTCTGTTCTGTTCAACAAAATTCTGCCAAAGAAAGAATTTATTATATATAGTTATATAGTTATTGTAGCCTAACAAATGTTGACATATCGTTTATCTTATTATTTCTCCTGGTCCGGATCCATAGTCTATCCCAGGAACACTGGTTGCAAGGTAGAAATACACACTGGTATGAGACCTTCACAGGGCACCATGCACACCCAATTTTTAATGATGGACATATTAATGGGTAGCCTCAGTTTTAAACTCTTATATTAATACAACCTTGCTGGAGGCAGATTACTTTTTAGTTAGTTAGTCTTTTAGTAGTTTGTAAATATCAGAGCAATTTATGATGACATTAAGGTTAAAATGAAATTTTTGGCCTGTTATTTATATTTTTCAGGAACCACTATGAGTTGTTCAAGTTAGCTTATAGGAAAGGGACTCCTGAATGTTGATGCGGTTTTAGTTTAGCTAGTGCAAGTGGCTGGTGGTTGTATAAGCAAGGTGATTTTTATTTTTCTCCGGCTGTTCAAGGTTAAGGATCCCTGGGGTTGCCAGCGAGCCTGTAGTTGCTGTGTGGCACTGGGATTAAACCCATGGAAGATTGTGATATAAGAATCCATAACCTTTGATGAAGGAAAAAACAAACAAGAGAGATGGGGAAAAAATTGTGGGTGGCATGGGGATGGGGATTCACCCGCTCCCCATTGGCCTTGCTTACAGTGAAGGATGGCAAGAAGTAGAATGCAGGACCTAGCAGTGGGATTATTAACATGACATTAAAATAAATGGACCAACTTCCTGTCTCACTATCATTCAACATTACAGGATGAGAGGCGGTGCACTATCTGTACAGCACAACCAGCGAGGACATTCCGTACTACCATGTCAGCAGTTTTACACTTTTCCAGTATCAAAGAGAGAAAGAGAACTGAGAGACATAAATAACAATAAAGGAGAACAGATAGCCAGCCAGATGGATGAGGGAGAAGAGAAAAAAAAACACTGTGAGAAGTGGAGAGATAAAAGAAGTGAGAAAAAGGAAAGGTCAGAGATGGGCTGAGACAGGGAATATGCAGAGGAAAAAGTGAAGGGAGGTAGTGGGACTCTGGGGAGCATCCTTTGATCATCAATCACTCGCAGCCAATTTTCTTGCAGGTATTATGAAATCGTTTAGAGGATTGTTATTTCTGATGTTTTTATTTAAGTCGTGAAAAGGGCTTGCTGGTTTGTAATGAATATGAAACCTTCCTGTCATTATTCCTAACACATGATCTCAGGGGGTCTGGTCTGCTCATGTGGTATCTGGGCTGTGACATGCAATTCAGAAGTATTAATTCCTCCACACCAGGAGCAAGAGAACTTGTGACACCGTCATGAAGTTACTGGTGAAATAAATTATGTAGTCTTGCAGGTTGTATAACAACATGAGGCTTTGACTATTTCTCTTCAAGAAGGCCACTCAGAGTCTTTCTTGGCATCTTGAAATGCTAACTGCTACTTGCTACTGGGAGGTCTTCCATCATGGTTTGAAAGTATGATCTAGAAAACAGCAACATGATTCCTGTTCCTACACCGTTAGACCTCATACCGGATTTCTACACTGTCAGGCCACTGATGTATTACTTCCTGTAATCATTCTGCAGCTCTATTCTATACTGTGTATTCTGTATTCTCTCTATATAATTGCAGTTTCATAGTTTATATCCTAGGTTCCATTTATATGTGTATATTATCTGTCTAGGGGGGCATAGTGGCTTAGAAGTTAGCATGTTTACTTCACACCTCCGGGGTTAGGGTTTCAATTCTCGTGGGTTGGCATTACATACGTTTTATATGCATATACAGTACGTATATTAAATTATATATTATATGCATGCATAGACCTGGGCAGATCGGCGTGGTCTGCGCTGGCCACTCTTGGCCGACGAAGACAGACATGCATGTATTATCCCTGGATAATCTGGATACTGTTGTGTATATACAATGTACATATCATTTACATATATTTATAGAAATACTTGCTTATATTATATATTTTTATAACTATTAGAGTTTTTATTTTATAACATAATAGAAAAGTGTGTGGTAAGGCTCGCGGTGGTGTCTTGTGTGTTTACAACTCCATTAACACGGAATTGTGCAAGAACTCAGTGCTAGTTTCTAGTTACTGCTCATCTCTGGTGTAGTTTGTGACTGTTAGATGCAGAGCATTTCATTTACCACAGGAATTCCCCTCTGTCCTTATTATCAGAGTACATTCCCCCAGCACTAGCCAGTATGTATTTATTTATTTACATATTACAGTGCATCCGGAAAGTATTCACAGCGCTTCACTTATTCCACATTTTGTCATGTTACAGCCTTATTCCCAAATGGATTAAATTCATTATTTTCCTCAAAATTCTACAAACAATACCCCATAATAACAACATGAAAGAGGTTTGTTTGAAATATTTGCAAATTTATTAAAAAAAAAACACACACACACGTACATAAGTATTCACAGCCTTTGCTCAATACTTTGTTGAAGCACCTTTGGCACCAATTACAGCCTAATGTCTTTTTGAGTATGATGCTATAAGCTTGGCACACCTATTTTGGGGCAGTTTCTCCCATTCTTCTTTGCAGGACCTCTCAAGCTCCATCAGGTTGGATGGGGAGTGTCGGTGCACAGCCATTTTCAGATCTCTTCAGAGATGTTCAATAGGTTCAAGTCTGGGCTCTGGCTGGGGCACTCAAGGACATTCACAGAGTTGTCCTGTAGCCACTCCTTTGTTATCTTGGCTGTGTGCTTAGTGTCGTTGTCCTGTTGGAAGATATACCTTTGCCCCAGTCTGAGGTCCAGAGCGCTCTGGAGCAGGTTTTCATCAAGGACGTCTCAGTACATTGCTGCATTCATCTTTTCCTCGATGCTGACTACACTCCCAGTTATTGCCGCTGAAAAACATCCCCATAGCATGATGCTGCCTCCACCATGCTTCACTATAGGGATGGTATTGACCAGGTGATGACTGGTGCCTGGTTTCCTCCAGACATGATACTTGCCATTCAGGCCAAAGAGTTCAATCTTTGTTTCATCATTTAATTTAATTTATCAACTTTGTATAGCGCTTTTTTTTACAATGGTACATTGTCTCAAAGCAGCTTTTACAGAAATATCATTTTTGACATTTTTACATTTACAAGCGACTTACAAATGAGAGCACATTTACACACCAATGGTAGCAGAGCTGCCATGCAAGGTGCTAGCTTGCCATTGGGGGCAACTTAGGGTTCAGTGTCTTGCCCAAGGACACTTCGGCATGGGATCACCCGGGCCGGGATTCGAACCGCCAACCCCACGGTTAGTCGGTTAGTGGATTAGTGGACAACCCGCTCTACCGACTGAGCCACAGCCGCCCAATCATGGTCTGAGAGTCCTTCAGGTACCTATTGGCAAACTCCAAGTGGGCTGTCATGTGCCTTTTACTGAGGAGTGGCTTACGTCTGGTCACTCTACCATTCAGGCCTGATTGATGGAGTTCTGCAGAGATGATTGTTCTTCTGGAAGGTTCTCCTCTCTCCACAGAGTCACGCTGGAGCTTTGTCAGAGTGACCGTCAGGTTTTTGGTCACCTCCCTGACTAAGGTCCTTCTCCCCGATCGCTCAGTTTGTCCGGGCGGCCAGCTCCAGGAAGAGTCCTGCTGTTTCCAGACTTCTTATGGATGATGGAGGCCACTGTGCTCATTGTGACCTTCAATACTGCAGAAATGTTCCTGTACCCTTCCCCAGATCTGTGCCTTGATACAATCCTGTCTCAGAGGTCTACAGACAGTTCCTTGGACTTCATAGCTTGGTTTGTGCTCTGACATGCATTGTTAACTCTGGGACCTTATATAGACAGGTGTTAGAAGTATAATTTCACTTGACTTCTGACAACAAAACAACACTTGGGGCAGAGACCAGATCTGTTTGAAGCTCAACTTTTATGAAGTGGGGGATCTCTGTGGCTACTACTGAGCTGATAAATGATTCATGTCTGACTGGTTCTCTCAGCAAGCCTTCATGGCAATGAGAGCAGGAAGAGTTTCTGATGATAATGAATTTGTAAAATATAGCTAATCCTCATGAAAATGTTTAAAATGTATGTATATTGTTCATTTCATAATTGATAAACATTCAAATTGATACTAATACTAATATACAATCGAATACTAATTCATTCATTTAGAATTCATATCAGTACTAATCTGATGCAAATACAGATCTGATACAGAAAAGAAGTGCTGCATGAACTCTATTTAAAAATGTACATTGTAGAGGTCAGGGCATTTATTTTCTAATTATAAAGAACTATCTTCAGCAAAAAAGAAACAAGGAGTTCTGCAACAGATGGTATGATCTCTATATTATTACGAGTGTGTGGGCTTTTACCTGTGGTGAGTTCTCAGAGACTTGGAACAACGTACCAGCTAATTTCCTTCTAAAAGTGCTACAGAATTGGTACAATCTTAAAGGCAAATATGGAACTGATGTACTGTCTACTGTGCTTTATACAAGAGTTTCTCGAACATTTTAATTGTGAAATAAATGCCACAGGTGCCTACAGTACAGAATTAGGTATTTCATAAAAATAACTTAGGGGCGCACGGTGGCTTAGTGGTTAGCACATCTGCCTCACACCTCCAGGGTCCGGGGTTCGAGTCCCGCCAGGGCCATGTATGTGCGGAGTTTGCATGTTCTCCCCGTGTGTCCTCCGGGTTTCCTCTGGGTACTCTGGTTTCCTCCCCCAGTACAGAGACATGCATGTTAGGCTGATTGGCGTGTCTAAAGTGTCCGTAGTGTGTGTATGTGATTGTGCCATGCGATGGACTGGCATCCTGTCCAGGGTGTACCCCGCCTTGTGCCCGATGCTCCCTGGGATAGGCTCCAGGTTCTCCGTGACCCTGAAAAGGAGTAAGCGGTTGAAGATGGATGGATGGATAAAAATAACTTAAATGTGTACATTTAAAGGATAAAAATCTAAAAAAAAAAAAAAAAAAAACCTCAAAGCATTGAGAATCAATTTTTGAACACTTCCAGTCTTGTACTCGAATGCCAACAACCCATTAATAAACTTGTATGTGACAAAGAGGAGGGAGGGGCTAGGTTGTAGGTTGGAGTGGTTGCCGTGAAGGATGGAGGAAAAGTTGCCGTCTGCAGGGGACAGAGGCCCGGCTGCTGTCCGCCTGCAAGGGTAGGAGCGGTTGCCTCCGCTAGGGGACGGAAATGTCGGGTCCTCCATCCTTTGTTGGACAGCAACCACTCTCGTGGTTGTTCGTGCCTTTATCTCCCAGTGATTAGACAGCTCAGTGCCAGGCGTGCATCCTCACAGCCCGGCCCCTCCCTGCTTCTCGTCACACTGTACAAACAAAATAAAATAAACAGTTAATCTTCTTTAACATGCATATGGATGTGTAAGCTGTTTTGGTGGCTCATAATGGACCAATATCTAACTAACACAGTTTATGATGGGTTTTTCCTTTGACTCATCACCTCTCTGTATATCTATGTAGATCTAATAAATTTAAGTGTTAGTTTCCTACTTCTATTAGACCGGTCAGTTCTTTTATTGACAATATGTTGATGCACACATATCAGGTCATGGAATTTAGCTTTATGTGAAGCAATAATTTGCTCAGACTCAATTTTAGATGCAGATGTCATCACAAGTACTTGAAATGTTTCAACAATCTTAGGCATGAAACAAGGTTCAGCTAGTAACAGTTTTCAATACTGTAATGCCAGAACAGAACATTACAAGAGGAAGTTCAACGTGGAAGATATCCCTTCATGCTTCATGGTGTTATGCATTGTGAACTCTAGATTGCACCAAGCTAATGGAGAGTAACAGGGCCCCAGATAAAATGGGGATAATTATTACTATTACCTTTCCAGGAGTTATGAAATGTAAAAGAGTTACCTTATTTGCTGGATAGGTACGAGTAGTTGTTTACTAATCATTCATCCTACACAGGGCTGCAGAAGGGCCTGTCCCAGGGAACTCAGGCACGAGGCAAGGAAATCCCTGGATGTGGTGCAGCCCATTATCACATACCTATTCACACACTATGGACAATTTGGAAATGCCAGTAAGCCTACAAAACATATTTTGGACTGGGGGAGGAAATCAGAGTACCCAGAAGAAATCTCCAAATCACAGGGAGAACATGCAAACTCCATGCACACATGGCGATGGTGTGATTCGAACCCTCAGCCCTGGAGGTGAAAGGCAAACATGCTACCCACAAAGCTACCATGATTGATGAATCAACCACCAATATTACGGCTTGCTAAACTTCCTGTAAATTAACCCAGCTAGCTCACATTATCTGGCATGTTCACTTACTCTGTTTGTCTGGCTTTGGATCCATGGCTGCCTGCTGTGATCTGATTGCTTCAGGTGTGTGCATTTTGTTTGCAGCTTCGTTTCGCACTGCTACCTCTGAGTTCAAGTCTTTTATTGGGCAATGGGATTCGTTCTACTCTATCCTTTTAGAGTACATTAGATACATTTGTGATATATTTGTGGTTTCGAAATATGCGGCACATTACATACATGAGTACCTTTACTTTCCAGTCTAGGGTCATGCTATAATGGCGAAATGGTTAAATGAAGGGGGAGGTTTTAGGGATGGGTAAGTGACATGAGAATATACTGTTTATGTTGTACAACATAGATATATGCCATAAAGTGACTGGTAAATCCAATGCTTTTATTGTGACATCCCCATCAATCAGAGGATGAATGAAGAATATGTACTTCCCCACGTCCCTACACCACTAGTGTCCATGAGAGATTTATGACTGATGTGAAGGGAAAGGCTCGAAAAGTCATTCAGGGACTTCAGAAAGATAGAGCGGGTAAAGCTGTAAAGAGCAGGAGAGGGAGAGATAGATAGGGTGAAATGGAGACAGATTAAAGTGAGCATGATTCTAATGGATTACAACAATTTAGAAACTGTATTAATTTATTGATGTGCAGTGTAATATTCCCTCAGTGATTCTGATTTAAGTGAGTCAGACTGGACTTTTGAATCATCAGCCAAGATCAGATAGCTGTAATGGAATATTACTGCAGCACCTGACTTCAAAAAAAGAGAGAACAAGAAGAAGAAGGGAGAGAAAGAAACTGATGTGGTTGGCACTTGTGGTGTTTGTTTAGACCGTTTCTCAGCTCACAATAATCTATTCTGGCAATACGCTTTATTTTGAGAGGTAGTCATACCCAAGGTTTTTAGACCTATCAATATTTATTCCTAGTATTTTCTTGCCTGCTGATGAAGACTGAAGTCGATCCTGACTAGGCCCTACTCCCTCCGAGAACCCCCCCCCCCCCCCCCCGATTAGTGAGATCTCTGAATTAACAGCCATATGGAATGCACTAATTTCAGCTGTTTCTTTCAGTTGACATTTCCATGTGATTAGGGGGCCAAGCACGTAATTCCACTTCTTCTCCTCCTCTAAACCTGAACATGCAGAACAGACAGTAGGTTAAACAGACATGAAGTTTGACATGAACGCACTATTTAAGCAAATTAAATGGTCCTTATTGGCTGTTGTTGCAACTGCAGCACTATGTTAAACATTCTGGCTTGTATCCATTCATCCGTATATTTTCCATACAGTTTATCCTACACAGGGTCATGGGGGAGCATGAGGCCCATCCCAAGGAAATAAGGGCACAAGTCGTGGGACACCCTGGACCGGGTGCCAACCCATGACAGGGCACAATCGCACAAACATTCACACACTACGGACAATTTGGAAATGCTAATCAGCCTACAGCACATGTCTTTTGGCTTGGGGAGGAAGCCGGAGCACCTGGTGGAAGCCCATGAGGCACAGGGAGAACATGCAGGCTTCATGAACAGAGGGCAGACGTGGGATTCAAACCCCAACCCTGGAGGTCTGAGGCAAGCATGCTAGCCCCTAAGACACTGAGTTCAGTTCAAATAACTGTTTCTCAGGAACCCATGCTGAAATTCAGAATACTGCATCTCTGTACGAGTCAGGAATGCACTGGAAGGAATTGTTTCTTCAGGACTATGGTGAAACACGATACAGTACATTAGCACTGTACACACAACTACATAAAATACAAATACACAATAGTGTGAGATAAGTGAAAAATGTATAATAAATACACAGGACATTGTATGCTAACTGGATATGACACCACAACAGCTATGTTTAATTGTTAGTTATGTTGAATTGGCCTATATTTAAACCATCTGTGGCTGTTTTTTTTTTTTTTAATTATTCAGCATAAAACATCGCAAAGAAGCTCAAAGAAATCCATCTGTTTTTTTCCTTCAAAGACATCCGTTTTGAAGGACCCTTTGAAGTAAATGCTTTTCATCACTACAGATTTAATTTATCAATTTGCACAAGCAAAATAATTCTCTTGATTTGTAATCATAGATTTAAGTCCTTGTTTTGTTTTGTTTTTTCTTTAAATTGTCTCTTCGTTTTATGCTACGTTATAACCAGGAATTTTGTAACGATGCCCTTCTCACTAGTCAGGTAACTAAAGCAAGCAGAAAAACTACTGTAACGTCAATTTTCACTTTTTAACAACAGTGTGTGAATGCACTCATGGCTCAGAGCATCAGCTCTGCTTCATCAACCATGACTTTCCAGTGATGGTGATAAACACCCTTGCATATTGCGTCAGTGCACCAGCTGGTCATCATAATGTTCTTCTCAGTATTCTCACTATACTCAAATTTGATTGGGTCATGGTACCAGCTGGTCATAGTAATGCCCTTCTCACTATTCAAAGCTCTACAGCAGGACTCGGGAAAACGTTTTAGCTTACAGATGCAAAGAAAATAAAACAAGAATTCATTTTCAAGAGCAAAAGCAAAATTTACACCAAAATGTGTTGTATTTTATTTTTAAATAAGAAATTGTATATGATAAATCTATGGATTATTCTTTGTTTAAAGTTGTTTAAAGTAACAAATACCAATATCTGAAGTGTGAATAAATATATTAAAACCATCAAGTCTTTTGGTATGCATATGTTTTGCTTATTGCTTTGTAATTGTTGAAATTTCTTTATGCACTTGCAATTGCAAGCAATAAATATATGTATGTAAATGTGTGTGTCCTTTTGAAAAACAAAAGAAAACTATGAGTCAGAGAGAGTTCAGGAACTGTTACATCTTGATCCTGTTTATTATGGGTGAGGGTGGGGACACATTATGTGTGAGGTGTATAGGAGTGGACCACGCTATGGCGTGGTTCAGCTCTGGATCTCTCGTTTCTCAGCTGAAGCAAGATGGGTTTCGGAATCTCTGGACTCTGGGCTGGCTGTGCCAGCCTGCTCAGATCCTGGGGGTCCGTATGGATCTGGACGGTGAATTGGAGATGAGCACTGCTCTAGATCTCTATCTTTTCCTCCATCTGATGTTTCGCTTCTGGGTTTAAAGGAAAAATGGAGCTTGCATCAACCCGCCCTCTTTGATTCAGATCAACATTGAGTAAGATAAAGCTATGGAAACTGTTGGGGCTTATAGCAGAAGCCAATGTCATACCATTGGGCCCATTGCACATGAGACTGTTCAATGGTGGCTCATAGTCGGTGGTTTCATCCGAGGATGAAATACCTGAAAGTAATCAGTGTAACGTGGCAATGCCTGCTTGTTCTGAGAACTTGGAGGTGTCCCGGTTTATAGGCTCAGGTCACACTCTAGGAATGTCTCTTATCGCAAAATGGTAATGTCAGACATCTACTTTACAGTCTCTGGAGCAGCCCTCATCTTGTGAGAAATCTCCTAGAAGTGTGGGTTGTAAAGGTTGTAAAGATCATTTTAACTGCTGGAGCACCATCCATGAGAAAATTTAATGCATTCAAGTAGCAACTTTTTTATCGTGGTGTGAAGAACACCAGTGAGACACAGTAATTGTGCAATAGCTACAGTCCTGGAGTACTTACAGAAATGTTTCTCAGCAGGGTTGGCTCCTTCTACAGTTAGGGTCTACATGGTTGCCATTTTGACCAGCCACATCCCTATTGATGGAGCTTCTGTGGGGCAACATCCTCTAACTTTGAGGTTTATGCATGGTGTCAGATGACTGAGGCCCATGTGCAGACCATGCATACCTTCCTGGGACCTTCTGTGGTCCGGGAAGGTCTGTCAGGTGCCCCATTTGAACCCTTGGAGTCAGCTTCAGAGAAGCTTCTGACCCCAAAGGTAGCTATTTTTTCTGGCCCTGACAGCTGTGGTTGTCCTTCCTCCATTAGCCGAGGCCTCTCTATATGCTAGGCTTGATTATTACCTAATTACTTACGTCTTGCAGGCTTTCTCTGTCCCTTACACTGGAATAAGAAGGATTGTACCTACTGTGTCCAGTAAGGGCTCTTTGTCCACCACTCTGGTCAGTGGCATAAGTCGGAGCAGTTGCTGGTCTGCTTGGCAGGACAGTAGAAGTGATGCTGTGTCAATGCAGCACATCCCTATTTTGATAGTGGAAGCAATCTCTATTGCTTATAAGGCACATTTTCTCGCCACACCTCTGGGCATAGGGGCTCATTCCACTAGGGAGGGTTGCCTCCTAAAAGGCTTTATCTAAGGGGTACCCTTACAGGATGTGTGTGCTGAGGCAGGGTGGTGTATGATGCACACACTCATTCGGTATTACAGTTTGGTCGAGGATCTTGCAGTTACTCTCAGCTCAGACCCTTTTTGGACAAGTCATACCCTCACTATGACAAAGTGAGAAACTTCCCACAATGTGAAGCTCACACAATGTTGAGTTCCCTTGAAAGGGAACATCTGGGTTATGCATGTAACCCTGTACCCTGAGAATGGAACGAGGCATTGCGTAGCTTTGTCATACAGGGATATGCCTGTAAATTGCATCTTTGCTTCAGAAAAAGAGAAAATGATGACGTGGTTTACAGGCACCGGTTTATAGCCACGCGACACGCAAAATGGGTTGTAATCTTACATCATCCAAACAGATGGTGTGACTTGCAAAACACAGTCCAAAACGACCTGAGTTTCCAAAAACTGAGTTATGCATTCTGGTACTGTGCAACTCCACAGTTATGTGTCCCATTCTGTGATGAACCATATGGACCATCAGAACGAGCGAGGCTCAGCTTCCCTCGTTTATTTAGAAAGGCTTGACTTATTGCTGGATATTGGTGCTGCAGATTGCCTTTTGATGATGTACCTTGTCTGAGGTGCTTCATGGTTCACATTTAGTCTGAAATGAAATAATAAAGAAGGCAAGATGGATACTGCTCTAAAACTTTCTAACTGCTGAAACTTTTGAGTCTGATGTTTTCTATGTGTTTGTTTGTTTGTTTGCTTGCTCTTTTTTCAATCCCTCACTCTTGCTGTTCTATATTATGACTTGCTCCTTCCTTTGGTAATGAAAACTATTATTCAGCTTACCACAGGCACCACAGTGTGATGGTATAGCTGATATGTACTTTAGCAGGAATAGGGTACTTAACCACCTGCCACCCACCTGAAAACACCTGAGCCACGGTCTCTAAAACACAGCGGGTGGCAGGGCCTTAAAAATGTGAGTCCAGCAAGCCTTGACTGATCCTGGCCCAACACAGAAGGAACAGATTTGCTATATGGTTTTCCATCCAACTCTTGTATATATTGAATATTGAGGTCTATCAATAAAAAACTGATTTGAAAATGAGTAATGGAAATGGGTTTTTCAAATAGATTGTGACATAAAGAACATAAATGATATGTTCTGATATGATATGATACATCTAAAGCTAAACATGGTCAAAGAGAACACTCATGTACTGTTTGAACAATGAAGAAACAAATGTTTTTCTCTATTTTCAACTATTCTCCATTTTTATGTAATTATCAGGATTTTTTGCAATACTGTAGATGCAAACTGTTTCTTTTGTTAATTATCTGTTGTTTTTTTTTTTTAACTGAATGAAAATAAATCCAGAGGCATGATGTCCAAGCTTAGAAAAGAGCAAAATGATAGGTGTACAAATGTTGAAAAAAGGGAAACCCAGAAAGAGCTAAACCTATCAAAAATATGAACTTATTCTCAGTGAACATTCAACCTGATATTTTAGCTTGATGCATGTGTTTACATACAGTATATGTCTGTGCAATGTAGTAACATGTGTAGCAACATACAATGCTACCTGGCTTTAGGAAAAAATAAATAAATAAATAAATAAACCTTTAAGGGATTCACAAATAGAAAGTGTCCCAGTACAGAGCCCAGGGGAATGCCCATGGCTTAATACAGCACTTATATATTTGGTATCTCAGTTCTAATACAGAGTAGAAGTCTGAAAATAACTTTTCCCATGGATGCACCAAAACATTTAACCAAATATTTTCTGGCCCCCATGAGAGAGGCAGCGACACCTCAGGCTAATTAGTACAAGGTGGAAAGGGAGGTTATAAATAACTAAATGTTACCATTATTCTTTATAACAGATATCACCAGAATCAGAATCAGCATTATTACCCAAGTATCTCTAAACCCACAAGGAATTTGACTCTGGCTTTCCAGTAGCTCTCTCAATCACACATACACACAACAGTAGTTAAACAGTATTGTAGCAGCAAGTAGATGAGTACTAGTAGATAAAAAAGAAGAAGAAGAAGAAGAAGAAGAAGAAACACAGGAAGACAAAGTCAATTCTATTGCTTGGTACATAAAAAAAATGCATAATGCGCACTGAAAATTACAGTGATATTGTTCTGTATGGTAAGAAACATTGTATTATCTATTACTGTTCACGAGACTGATGGCTTCTGGAAAATACTCTTCTTGTGTCTAGCTCTTTTGACACTCTTTTGACAGAAGGGAAGCATTTGAAAATAGCGTGAACAGGATGTGAGGGGTCGCTGATCATTTTAGATGCTCATTTACTGACTTGAGCAGAAAACAAGTCTTGAAGGTTGGCAAGTCTGTGCCAAATATCTTTTCTGAGTATGTCTTGCTTGATGGCTGAACCAAACCAGACAGTGATGGAATTGCAGAGAACAGATTCAATAACAGCTCTGTAGAACTATAATTTTTAACTGTCATAGGAAATATATCCTCTGTTGTGCTTTTTTTATGATGGAACCTATATAAATCTCTCACTTCAGGTCCTGGCAGACGATGGTTCCCAGAAACCTGAAGGATCCCACGAGTGTTGTTGAGGATGGTGATAGGGGGAGGGTGTCGAATGAAGGGATTTTTCCAATTATATTTTTCCAGTTATGAGGGTGTTAAGATCCAGCTTGTTGTGACTGCACCAGAGGGTAAGTCAGTCTACCTCCCTCCTATATGCAGTCTCGTCCTTGTCCCGGATGAGACAGATGAACATCATGTTATGTTAATGTTTTCAGCCAAAAATTGCAGCTAGAAATACCAAAAATACCAGTAGCAATTGACTAATGAAAATGTTCGACATTAACATTATGAAGACCACTGCTCATCTCTATCATGAACACATCGAAATCTCTAAGAATGATGGATAAAAACATGTACTCAGCATAAAATGATTATGCCAACCAATTATCACAATTATCACTCTCTCTCACACACACACACACACACACACAAACACACCCCTTGAGGCGACAGTGTCACGTTTGCGTATGGGAGTCGGATGCAATTGCTGGATTTTTCTTTAAGTATTTATTATATATATATATAAACAAAACAAGAAACACTAAGCTACGTAAAC
>JAFFST010053011.1:170557-183491 GCA_022414735.1 Noturus placidus
AGATACGACCTCCGTAGAAGAGGGGAACAGTCCGTCATACGCCGCAGTGCAGGAGGGCAGAGCGCCATCCATAGCCAAGCAGGGAGGCAGAGAAACGTCCACATCGTAACAAAGAGGAAGAGCCAGAGGCACAACAGGGGAGGGAGGGCGGGAGAAGACCTCAGGATGGAGCTCCACAGCTGACACCACCTCATCGGACACAGGCTGGAGCCCCGTGGCTGCCACGCTCACCTCTGGCGGTGGCATCATTGCCGTGACCACCTCGTAGGTCCCAGGCTGGAGCTCCGTGGCTGCCATGCTCACCTCTGGCTGTGGCATTGCGGCTGAGACCACCTCATAGGTCTCAGGCTGGAGCTCCGTGGCTGCCATGCTCACCTCTGGCTGTGGCATCATGGCTGACACCACCTCATCGGACACAGGCTGGAGCTCCGTGGCTGCCATGCTCACCTCTGGCGGTGGCACCATTGCCGTGACCACCTCGTAGGTCTCAGGCTGGAGCATCACAGTCATCAGTGCTCCCCCCAAAAAAATTTCTGGGTCAGCCGTCACCTCCTGGCCGGGCAGCGCGGCATAATTCACCTGCCGCAGCGAGCTCACACGCCGCGCATGTTGCGCCTGCAGACGAGTAAGCCTATCCAGCTCCAGCGGGACGTACACCAGTCCCCACTGGTAAATCGGTGAGCTCTCATCGCCGGCTTGCTTCAGCTGCTTTAGCAGGTCTACCTGAAATGCCAGTCGCTCCAGCGCGACGGAGATCTCCTCCGCCTCCGGGGAAAAAAAATCCGCTGCATCCATGTTGCGGTCTTTCGTTCTGTCACGTTTGCGTATGGGAGTCGGATGCAATTGCTGGATTTTTCTTTAAGTATTTATTATATATATAAACAAAACAAGAAACAAACACTAAGCTACGTAAATCCTATGGAATGAAACTAACACTAAGACTAAACATGAAAACACGGGCATGACACAGAAACACCGAGAAACATGGAACAGGAGTCTACACACAGGAACAGGAGTCTAAACACAATTAACGAAAGACCCAGACTAAGTGGAAAAACCCAACTATATATACACCCCAGTGCTCATTAACCAAAACGTGAATCAGGTGCAGAAAAACATGTGACTTGCGGTGGCTGATGGGAAATGGAGTCCAGAGTCCTTAGAATCGTGACAGACAGAGTGTTATTGTACACGAGCTATATTCCCTTGTGAGCAGGAAAGATTAATTGCATAGTTAGGAGTCAGATCTGTTGAGGGGGATAATTAACCTTTAGTACATTCAAACTAAAATAAAACAAAACAGTCCAAGCATGTTTTTTTTAGAAAAGTATTTAAAGACATGAGATCAAAATATATTTACATGGATGATGAATAATTTGAAATATCTTTCCGTGGATGATGAAGTCATTAAGTGCCGTGCAATATTTAATTTCTGGATGGTAGCAGCGCAGATCTCACACCATGCTTGTCCCTGATGACATCATCAGTAGCCTGCTATGAAAGGCTCTATCAAAGCCAAAGGGAATAATTTAAACTACGGAACTGTTTATCAAGCAACTGACAGTGCTGATCGGAAATGTCTTAATACACATAAGGAACCTTCTATGATATTCTTGAGTGCAGTGCCTTAAATTATCTGTAGCTAATGCACTTCCGCTCAAGTACACAACAGCTTTGTAAATAGTTTAGTCTTGACCATAACAGATTTCTCCATCCCTGTTATACCCGTCTTGTAAATGCATTTTTGTCAGGAATCGGGCGGGCGAGCATCGATGGAGCACACTCATATCATGATGAATGGAGCGATAGCTGCACTCTCTTCACCCAAACATATGGCTTATAAAACGCATCTGAACCACCATGAATTCATCAGCTGTCAAGCATGCTCATTGCTCTGCCCTTACAGTGAACCCGGAGTCCTGTAAAGACTCACCACAGACACTGAGTGACAGACGGCGAGATGGAGAAGGAGGATGGTGGTGGACAGACGACTGCCCATCATTTTCCTAGTCAGATTTGTTTTTTCTTGTATTCTTATATTCTTTGTTACTTCAATTCTCTGTCAATCTGACTAATCCTGTGAGGTCTAGGAATGATATACTAGAGAATAGTAAGATTATAGAGGATTACACATGCAGACTTTAATTACATCACTTGTCCTACTTTGTAAATATCAAAGGCACACACAGCTTTGTATATATTTGCAGGCTATTTCCACTGATTTATTTATGACCGCAGCTAAATAATGCAAAGCCCAAACCAAATCTAAGCATAAACTCAACTCAGTAATGCTTTTCAATTTTTCCAATTAAAGTTTTCAATCTCGTTATTGAAGTACAAGACACAGTGTTTCCACAAGATTTGGGAATTTTAAAACAAAATGTGATTGAAACTATGTCTCTATAGTTGGACTAGGTGTAATATGTAAGCATGTTTTTTTAATCTCCCTAATCTCAGAGGAAAGCTTTAAATCATGAAGCATGTGGGTTATGATGCAATGTATTTAAATGGATTTAGGTTGACAAATGTGGCTCGAAGAAATGTATGTAACTATGCTCGCATAACATTAGTGTCTCTGATCACTAAAAGTTGTAATTTAATGCAAATAATCCATATTTAAAATATAATCCCGTCGGTAAAGATGGATTACACAACAGGGAAATGACATTGTGGGAACATTTTGCTGGAAAACACTGACTATGTTTACTTGGACAGCAGTAATCTAATTATTGATCTTACTCTGATTAAGATAATAATGTGATTAAGGTGTTTACATGAGTCGCTTGTAGAATACTCCTGTCATGTTCCTGTTTTACATGTTATAGATCATAATTAGATTAAGAGCCCGCGTCATTATGTCACTGCGCCGTCCGACGTCCCTCCAGAATTTCACGTATCAACATACAGTTCGTCTTCGTTATGGTCCCGTATACAGTTTTGGGTGTTTTTATTTAAAAAAATTTACGAACACTTTAAGTGCAGTTAATTATTTGTCATGCTGTACGTGCTAATAGACGACTGCTTGAAGCCGTGGGCTGCGTCTCAAACCGGATACTTACCGTCTATATAGTAGCCGAGATACACTACAGGCCTATAGTAGGAAAGTATGCGGTTGGGGACGCAGCCGAACTGTTTTGTTCACCGTAAACGTTGAGCACTGCCGTGTGTGATCGTGTCCTGTCGCACGATGCGGTGAAAACTCTCACACAACGTTCATAATGTGATTAAGGTGTGTACATGTCTGTAATACACGTCCATAATGCGACTAAAACAAGAGTACTCCACCTGTCTTAATTCGATTAGTGCTTACTTCGAGTATGACCTTAATCAGATTAAGGTAATTAAAAATTGCTTTCAGTGTAACTACTTCCATTTTAATAAAGATCCACTTTTCTCTGCTCCATGACAGCTTTTAGAAGGAATTCAAATGACCAGCTAATGGTTATATTTCAAATGTAGAACCTCATTTCAAAGTGGCCAGAATCAAGATGTGGAAAAACTCAGAGCTGTTTACACACATCTAACAATATCCAGTCTGTGCCAAATGGCAACGTAAATATAGTCTCTGATTTCCAGCCCTCTGTGGAGTTTGGATTTTCTGCTGCATTTCTTTGGTGCCATTTTCAAAGCAGTCCAATCTATTTTTCCTCAGCCAAGTACTCGCATGCTCTCTGGCTGCCTGGGCCAAACCCAACACTGATTTATCATTGACCCTTGCGGCCAAGGCTCTGGACCAAGTGCAGATTTGGCTTGGAGCAGTAGCACACTCTTAATCTCTCTAATGAGGTGAAAAGGCCATGAGATTGCAGGCTGTCTGCTGCCTCCCCAGGCCAAGGAGGAGTTAACTGAAGATCTGTGGAAGATTAGTACAATCAGTATCACAGGCACAGCATGGCAAACT
The DNA here is from genome assembly GCA_022414735.1 of Noturus placidus. NCBI lineage: Eukaryota > Metazoa > Chordata > Actinopteri > Siluriformes > Ictaluridae > Noturus > Noturus placidus. Next base: position 174,459 of record JAFFST010053011.1, read on the forward strand.
CCACAATATCTCTTGCCTGCATTTGTAACCCTGTAAGAACTGAGTTGGTGCACATAAGCACAACCTTAAACATGTGAATGATTAAAATATACCAAACACTCTTTGATATAAAGGTACCAATCTGAACTTTTCTTTGGTGCTGGTGTGGAACCATCAAGGGTACACTTTTTGTATTTTTAGTATGTATTGTTTAACTTATGCATGCAGTGTACCTTAAATAGTTTGTATATCCAATCTTAACCGCAAAGGGCCGGTGTGGGTGCAAGTTTTCATTCTAACCAAGCACCTGATTCCACCTGTTTAATCAGTTGATCTTGGCTTTCAATAGACTCAGGTGTGGCGTCTGCTTGATTGGAATGAAAACCTGCACCCACACCGGCCCTTTATGGATAAGATTCGACACCCCTGTTGTAGAGTAAAGCTTTAAAAGGAATGTCAGTGGTCCTTAAGGTTCAATTATGTACCTTATTTTTAAAGGTTGAAAGTTACCGTTTATAGTTACTTTGGCGATACTGTTAACAGGAACTAACTCCCATGTAGGGAAACTTACTGACTTTAAAGTGCTGACACTCCTTCAATATATGTTAAATAAATGCACAATATCAATGAGTGTATGCTTTTCTTTGTTATATAACAATGCTGTTTTTAAACTGTTTATTATTATGCTTGGATTACATGGAGCGTCTGTCATATAAGTCTCTGTGAAAGAGCTGTTATAGGAGCGATGCTATATTTCAATGAGCCCATTAATATAAACCTAACATTTGTGATACAGTGGTAAATATTCAGGAAAAATATCATTGTAAATATTCATTTATGCTGATTCATGAATTTAGCAGTGCAGTCGTATAAATATTGTAATCAACACATTCTGTATTAAAAGCAATATGATTTGACAATCATTCTGGTGAGGTCATGTATGCTGCTTAAAATTACATCACCCCAATACAAAATGAATTTCCACAAAACCTTGTGTGTGTGTGTGTGTGTGTGTGTGTGTGTGTGTGTGTGTACGACTGCATCAAATAAAGCTTAAAATATGTTTCTTTATGCTTTCTAAACACACGGACAGTAGCAGGACAGGAGTGGAGTGTGGTTGGGTGATTCAGAAAGCTGAGAGAGAGAGAGAGAGAGAGAGAGAGAGAGAGAGAGAGAGAGAGAGAGAGAGAGAGGAACCTGTGTGTAATGGAGCGTGAGGTCGTTTCCTCCAGCACACAGATCAGCCACAGACGGACTGGACTGGCATAATAGTGCTGAAATGACTTCCCCTCTTCATTCAAAAACGGCCCGGTGTCTCAATGTGTCCATACATCAGCAAAGGCCTAAATGCCTACCTCTACAGGGAATATGTAGGATAAGACATTGAAACTTGAAAGCTGTAGAGACTAAAGCGAATGTAGAGTATCCTGGCCTGATAGGAAAAAGGGCAACTTCAAGAACTAGCAATGAATGCCAGTGCAGAGAAAAACAAAGGACAATTAATAATGCTGTACTTAAGCGATGTGTTTGTAAAGCTACATGACACCTACATTAGCATGTCATATTTTTATCTGTCCATAGTGACATTTAATGTTATTGAAAGTCAACAGAATAAGTTAGTTCCTGTTATCACTTATTTTTCGCCTCCTCTCTTGAAGTTAATAAGACAGAAAATGCAGCTTGCCATGTTACACCAGAAATCACAAAGTCCTTTGTCCTATGGTGGAAAACATCTTGCCTGCTAGAAAGTTATGACACTGGAGACTCCTTCCATAAATAAATAAACATTTACAGAAAACTTCACCATCTACATTAAATAATATGTTTTTTTATGTCCATCCTGAATTTGATCTTCTGACAATTCTCACCCACCAGCCAGCTCTCCCATCAAACATCATCTATCAACCAGAGATGTTGAAGGCTAATACATACATTCTCTGAGATAAATAATAATAATAATAATAATAATAATAATAATAATAATAATAATATTATATAATATTATTATATAATAATATAATAAAATTATTCTTTCAGTGAATATGGACAACAAAAGTGGAGTGTGAAACTATAATCACATTCATAGTTGTTGAGATTGTAACACAATTGTTTCTCTCATAATTTTTGAAGATTTAATAAAATTCTTCCACATATTTAGAGAAATACATGTTTCTTAATATATCAGTGAAAATATAATTTGTCTGTGTCACTCTAGACACTCAATCTAGAGTGATAACTGTCTGTCCATGTGTGAATCACCTGGTTCTTTCACATGGAGTGATCCACCATCATCACTTCTATTGTCACATTGGATTTTGTGGGTTGGACTGTGAATGGTCTCAAGTTCTGATCAGATGTGAGCATTTAAATAAACAACACCTGACTCAGGCTCTCAGATTTAAGTAGTGGTCAACAAGTAAATACTCAAGGGACACTTTCTAGACTAAGAGTTATGTAATGACTATATTATCAGTGGTAAATGGGCGGCTGTGGCTCAGTCGGTAGAGCGGGTTGTCCACTAATCTGCTAATCGTGGGGTTGGTGGTTCGAATCCTGGCCTGGATGATCCCATGCCGAAGTGTCCTTGGGCAAGACACTGAACCCTAAGTTGCCCCCGATGGCAAGCTAGCACCTTGCATGGAAGCTCTGCTACCATTGGTGTATGAGTGTGCACTTGTAAGTCGCTTTGGATAAAAGCGTCTGCTAAATGAATAAATGTAAATAATAATAATAATCTTTATTTTATAGAGCGCCTTTTAAAGCAGCTTCTCATAAAAGCACAGTACACAGAAAAAATACAACAATAAAAGTTAATAAGAACTAAAACAACAATTTTAATAGTAAAAATAAGTATAAACCAATTATAAAAAGACATTAGCAGTCGAATGCAAGTTCAAAAAAGTGTGTCTTTAGAAGAGTTTTAAAAATGCCAAGAGTCTGGACTTGGAAGGTGGATAAACAGAGAAAGCCCAGTCACCCATAGATTTCAAGTGTGTTTGTGGAACAGTTAACAGATTACGCTGTAAGGAGTGTAGTCTGCGATTTGGGGTGTAAGGGAGTAGTAAGCCAGATAAGTATTGCGGAGGCAAGCCATGTAATACCTTGTATGTCAACATCATGATTTTGAAATCGACACGGAACCTGACCAGGAGCCAGTGTAAGGACTTCAAATTAGGAGTAATATGGTCACATTTTCTGGTTCCCGTCAGGGTCCGGGCGGCAGAGTTTTGAACATATTGTAATTTATTAATTGCAGTTTTAGAAGCTCCAGCTAAAACTGCATTACAATAATCCAGCCGTGTGACAACAAATGAATTAATCAGCTTTTCAGCAACTGGTAAATTTAGCATCGGGCGACGTCTGGCTATGTTTCTGAAGTGAAAAAAGGATGCCTTTACAGTGCTCTCAACAAAAAAATCAAAAGTGAGGCAAGTATCAGAAATTTCACCAAGGTTCCTCATCTTACTTTGGGTCTCTAGAACAGAGCCATCAACAAACAGGGATAGTGGAGCCGCTTTGCGAATTTGATGACGGGAACCTACAAGCATAACCTCAGTTTTCCCGCTGTTCAGACACAGACAGTTGTTGTTCATCCAAGCTTTTATCTCAGAAATACAATCAGAAAGATAATAAGCATCAATGTTTTACTAAATTTAGAGTGAATGTAGATTTGGGTATCGTCAGCATAAAAGTTATAACGGAGGCCAAGCGATCGCAGCAGATGCCCAAGTGGAGATAGATAAATATTAATGAGTAGAGGGCCTAGAACTGAACCCTGCGGAACACCAGTGAGCACCGAGCAAGTGTCAGACCTAAAGCCACACATAGAAATAAAATATGAAGCCAGCCAGTTGCCAATAAAATATTCAACGAAGCCAGCCAGTTGCATCTTTTCCAACTGATGCTCATGCTATAACACTCTCTGAGAAGAGCACTTTTCCACATACACGAGCTCACAGACGCCAAGGCTAGTGTCTCTGTGATTGATGGGAAAGAGTGTATGGCATCACTCTCACCCAGAAAGGATGCCCAGTTTTGCTCCCTTGGCTCCTGGCCATGGGTGGCAGTGGTGTCATTGGGATTTGAACTCACAGATGAACTCTCCAGATAACTGGCCTTTTTTGATTTGTTTATTTTAGTCCACCTCAAATAGTACAAACATACAGTTAGAAAAGCTTGCTTTATTCCTGCAAAATAATAGTCAGCTTAACATTTGGTTTAAATGCTGCCATGGCTACATATCTCCTGGTCACATTTCCCACTGTCACCAAATCTCTCAATGGGTGCCAGACTTCCAGGTCTTGAGCCAAAATCAGGAGCCACTATGCTTCATCCATCAGACTCAAAGCTCAGAGTCCAAATGCCTCCAGCTCCATGGAAGACTTCCACTTTCCCTCTGAAGCATTCAACATGAGTGCAGCACGATCCCATCTGTTTTCTGCACCCTCTCCTTAGCAGCGTGTGGTGGTGCTTTGATATCAGTCTAATTCTCTCAAAAGACTTCTCTCAAATGGTGATCTAAATGCTGTGTAATTTGGAGAGAAAAGGCAAGCTGTGTATTTTTTCCCTCTGTGTCAGGTCTCCGTTAGCAGAACAGGCTAATTACGTGCAGAAAGTGGGCTGCCAGGACCAGCTGTCTCCTGCTTTGACTTGTTGCTTATTTTGGCGACGTGATGGCATCCAGATAATAGTAGCTATGGCACACACTGCAGCTTTGCAGCTGTGGCCTTTATTACCAGGACTATCCGTCAGGGGAGGAAACCACACATGTGTAAATACATATAGACACATACTGTACATACCGACTGATGTGCATAGTCACACCCATAGATGAGCCTGCACACACACACACACACACACACACACACACACACATCTAGTTAAATTCACATCCGTACCTACTCACCTTCAAACACGAATAGACACAACGACTTCCCTGATGCTTCTGATATTCATCAGAACGTTTTATCACTGTGACCTGTGTGGTAATTGCAAACAAACAGTACCTGCTGTACCTGGCCCTCTTGCAAAGCACTGATTTAATACAGCATTACACACATATACACCTTAAATACAAGCCAATGCAGCTCAAGTTGAGTATTTCTCTTGTGTCACACAGCGACGAGCAGGTTCTGAAAATTGACAGTGTGTGACAGGAATGAAATAAATTCAACTAGTTTATTTTGTTGGTTGGTTATGTAAGCTCAGCTCTAACACTAAATCACCAGTGGATAAATAATAATAAAAAAAAAAACCCACACACATAAATACATACTACTACTAAGAATAATATTAAGTATATTTTTATAACACTCAAGGTTGCTTAACAATTAGAAAGAACAAATAACACAGCAAGAAGAAAGAAGAAAAGACCCTGTTAAAGAAAATTACTCCTCAGGAGGGGTCACAGAACACCATCCGTTGTCATGGTCACAACTTTTCTACACTTCAGACACAGTGGGATGCTGACCCGGATCAGGACACCTTGATCTGTCCTCTGCATTACAAGGCTGTGTTAAATGAACAAGTGTCTCACATACTGGGCCATGGTCCCTACTAACAAATTAGGTAACTCTGTAAAATAAGCCAAGCCAATATTGATTATGCCATCAAGGGTTTAATCAACGCTTTCTCATTGAATTAAAGCATCCTAAATGGTTTATGTAATTAAGTAATTAAAGTTATGCAATTAATCCTGCATGAGACTAAGATACTAAACCAACTAAGATAGCATTGTTCAAAAATACTCAGTGCACAAAATGAACATAGTCTGGCTTTTGTGATCTCCTGTGATTAGAATCTCTACTGATGTATTAAAACATTTGTGGACATGCATGGCAATATAATCATTATGGACTCAACAGCTTCAAATTCATACAACCAGCACAGGTGACCCAGAGCAGCAAAAAAAGCAGGAAAACGCAGGAAAATATGTCAATGGTAAGTGTGGGAAGCCATGAGTACCACCAGTGTACTTGCATCTGCTCTGTCAAAGTAACTCACTCATGAAATGCTTACAGAGGCCTTTTAACCTCACAATTATGTCACACATGAAAAGAATATGGTCTCGAATATGAACAACTGGAGCAAATCTGATTTCCTTCAGCTTAAAATGGGTAATTGGGTTTTTTTTTTTTTTTGCATCAGCAATTAAAAGAATTCCTATAAGGCCTGTACAATCAATTGACTTGCAGCTAATTTGGAGGACTGATTCAAATCTTAATGTGATTGACCTCGGCTTCATCATTCCTGAAGGTTTTAACTCGTGCTCCAAAAGTGGAGGCTGATCAGAAAAACGAGCTCGTCTCATTAACGCGCTCATTATCATTCTGCACAATCAGTGAAGCATGAAAAAGCTTGGGGAAAACTTCGTGAGAATTGGAGTTCGGTCTTAGACATTTATGGAGCAAGTCAGCAAAATGAATATGCAGAAATTCAAGATGGCATTTTAGCTAATTCTTCAACCAGATGGCATGTGAGACATTCAGGGAAATATATTTACTAAAGTGACAATTGTTCAGCAGAAGTTCAGCCAAAACGCTACAATACTCACTCCCTGTGTGTGCTAGCGCTTGACATTAGATGCAGTTTAATATATTGATGTTTTCCTATTTATATTACTCTGAGGCTGGAGAGGCCTTTTCAATATTTCTCAGGGTGAAAGTTTTATATGCCTAACATGGAGAATAATCGCTTTCATCAAAACTTCCTGTGTGTGTCTAAGAGGACGAAGACAGCATGGTCATTCTGATACTGGTGTCAGACATAAAATGTAATCAAATTTGTGCTTTTCACTACAGTCACCAAATTCATAATACTACCACATCTGCTAACACATCATTCCAAATTTAAAATACACCCCAGCTTCCCGGTTAATTAAAGTTATTTCCTCATCCTCGAGGGAAAGATAAAAAGATGTCGCCTCCTTCTCACGCCTGTTTGTTGCTAGGAGCAACACACCCTCCACGTAAGACACACTCTGATTTTCGCAGCTCCAGAAATAGCGCATTGTGTCTCTCCAGTGCAATCTGGAGGGCAATAGCTTTCCTTTGGAGGGCTCTATAAGTAAGAGATGGGATGAGGAACCCAGTATCAAGATGGGTCGATAATGTAATGGACGACAGTAGGAGAAGGACAGGGGAAGGTTGAGAGGGGTTGAGGGAAAGCAGAAACGGATGCGCATGACTGGAAAACCATTTCCACATGAAAAACAGCTGCTCAGAGGCCACATGATGGGTCATTAATGCACCCAATGGCATGAAACAAAGTACAACTTGCGCGGAAGGTTGTTTACAAGTCAAGGAGACGGGGGAAGGCAATGCTTTTGTAGTCTGCTACTCCGATATATACACAGGAAACTCAACTTTTATCAATTGTTTTATAGATATATACTGTATGTATACATTCTATACATTTCACATTGACAGTAGCTGACTTCACTTCTTCAGTAAACCCAGCAAGCATCATACGGGCCTGGCGCAATGTTGCCATGAGAAACAGCCACATTTGATGATGTACAGGAAGCTCAAAGCTTCATCTTCTGTTTCTGTTCGAGAAGTCGATCAGATCAGAGAAGCGCATGAACAGATGATCAACACTAAAGTTGCTAACCCAGCTACAGCTTTTCAGATTGGCTTCAGAGCCAGGGTTCGAACAGATGTATAGTAGAAGAGTGTGCATGGAGAAGGAACTTGTTTGTTTATCATGGTGGGAAGCATATTCAAACGTTTTTCTAATTGAACCATTGATTTCTAGTCATTGTTTCTACACCCCTTTGTAGCACTTTTCCACCAGTAAGACAACAGCGCTATCAGCAGTAGGGCGGTTGTGGGTTAGGTGGTAGAGCGGGTTGTCCACTAATCGTAGGGTTGGCTGTTTGATTCCCGGCCCACATGACTCCACATGCCTAAGTGTCCTTGGGCAAGACACTGAACCCCAAGTTGCTCCCGATGTCAAGTTAGCACCTTGAATGGCAGCTCTGCTACCATTGGTGTGTGTGTGTGTGTGTGTGTGTGTGTGTGTGTGTGTGAATAGGTGAATGAGACACAGTGTAAAGCTTTGGAAACATTAAGGTTAAAGAAAAGCACTATATAAGTGCAGACCATCCTCAGATTGCTTTGTCCACCAGAAAGAGCTGCTGTTAGTTATTTTCCAGTATCAAAATGCTTTTTTAGGGGTGTAACATCTCCATAAATATCCATGCAATACTCCTAAAAATCCATGCAACACCTTATTTAACAGATCCGTGACAGAACAAGAATATCAGGCATCTTAAAACCCAAAAATGTCTGGTTGAAACTTTTTTCCATCTAAATTGCTTCTCAGTTTGTTTCACAATACCTACATTAAAAGTTTTTGAATTACATGACATTCGAAACCTGTGACATAAGGAACTTGGAGGTGTTCATATATCACCATTTCAAGCAGCTAGAGAGTTTTTTATAACAGTCATTAAAATAAGGTGTTTAAGCAGTGGAGTGGTAATGTGTAATCTGGAGATCAGGGTTCAAATCCTGTTGGTAAGTTTAATGAGGAAGTGGTGGCTCAGTGGATATGGCATTGGGCTACTCATTAGAAGGTCATGAGTTCAAATCGAAGCATTGCCAAAGTGCAATTTTTTGGTCCTTCAGTAAGATCATTAATCGCTGCTTGGTTGTATCCTGCAAATGCAACAAACTTAATTAGAACTACATTGCTGATGTTACTGCTAGGGTTAATATTATACTTCCTTTGACTAGCTACACACTCAGAACTATTAGCTACAAGCAATAAAGATTATAATTGTTGTTTGTGTGTAGACGCAGAAGGATTTGTTTTGGATAGTAAACTATCTTCACCAAGCGGGAAGTATATTTGTAAAATCCTTCAACTGGTATAAATGTATTATCAGGGCTGAGCCCCAACCACCTGTATTTCAAGATTTATTTATTTTTTACAAGAAACGTGACTTCACACACAACAACAACAACAACCGCCATTCGCCACTAAGTGGCGGTGACGTCACCACGATGCTTGTGCCAGGCTATGTGCCCTTGAGGCCACGTGAAGTGACGA
>JAFFST010053011.1:198161-214563 GCA_022414735.1 Noturus placidus
GAAACACTTAAGTGTGACAAACATGCAAAGGAACAGGAAATGAGGAAGGGGGCAAACACTTTTTCACACCACTGTAAGTGCGCCATTTACCATTTACTTTTAAATGTTTGTGCATCGCATCCAGTGATTATTTTCTCTTTTTGTTGATCAGCCCAAATATCTACAACACATGGCATTTCTGCAGCAATTCAGCTCTATTCTTTGGCTCAGTTTAGCAGCTCACATCTACAAAAATAAAAAACAATTGCTACCTGGCAGCAGATTGAGACCACCTCGCTCAGATGCTCTTGTTGTTTTGGTGTGCACCTGTCTAAAGTACCGTTCCAAAGAGGAAAAACACCAGATTTCCATTCGAATGGACCAAACACACCTCCAAGACGATCACTTGCTAAAGAAGCTGAGGGTGAAGGTGATGGACTGGCCAAGCATGTCTCCAGACCTAAACCCTATTGAGCATCTGGGGGGCATCCTCAAATGGAAGGTGGACCAGCACAAGGTCTCTAACATCCACCAGCTCCGTGATGTCATCATGGAGGAGTGAAAGAGGACTCCAGTGGTAACCGGTGAAGCTCTGGTGAACTCCATTCCCAGGAGGGTTAAGGTAGTGCTGGAAAAATAATGGTGGCCACGCAAAATATTGACACTTCGGGCCCAATTTGGACATTGTCACTTAAGGGTGTACTCACCTTTGTTGCCAGCAGTTTAGACATTAATGTCTGTGTGGTGAGTTATTTTGAGGGGACAGTAAATTGACACTGTTACACAAGCTGTACACTCACTACTTTACATTGTAGCAAAGTATCATTTCTTCAGTGTTGTCACATGAAAAGATATCATCAAATATTTACACAAATGTGAGGGGTGTACTCACTTTTGTGAGATACTGTAGGATCAAGGAGACGATGAGGCTTTAAATAGAGTAGGAGTATAAGACATCAACTCTAAATCCATAGCGGGAGGTGTGTTAAAATCCATATGCAGTATGGTCTTTATTTCTAAAGACACAAAGCAAACAATCCAGAGCTGCAGGCAGAGTTGTGGTTGAAACAGGGAAGCACTGTAATAACACAGAGAGGCAGATAAACAGCAAACAAACCCAATACGAGACAAAGAAACAGAGCCAGCAGCATGGCTTGGTATTGCAGTATAACTGTAACAATACTTTGCAATTGGAAGGAGCACCAGAATTTCTTATAAAGCAGAAAACCAGATGTGAACTAGAACTCAGGTGATTGCTCCCTCTGGTGGCGGGAAGAGCTGCTTGTGGGCTGAGGTGTTACACCGCCATAGTTTGTACACTAACATGATGCAAGACATTATGGGATTACTGGTGTGTTACATATTCTACATACCATGACATCATTATAATATGAAATAATTACATATATGGTGGAGCTTCAGAGATAAGTTGCTGCCTCACAGGGGACTGCTCTAAGGGCCTTGAGGTTGCCTCTTTGTACTATAGTAAATAGTAGGTAATTTACTATAATTACATTTACATTTATTCACTTAGCAGACACTTTTATCCAAAGCGACTTACAAATGAGAGATACAAGCAAGGTGATATCAAGCAGAGAACAATACAAGTAGTGTTACTATACAAGATCAATTAATTGAGTCCTAGAAGAAGCAAAGTGCGCAGAGTAGAGGTGTAAGTGCATTTTATATTTATTTTTTGATTTTTTAATGAGTTTGTTAGGTGTTCACGGGAAGAGGTGGGTCAGGAAGTAACTATCATTCTATAATGAATAGATTTTGTAGATTAGATTTTGGATATAGAGCCAAATGATTTCCACTTGTGTGTATGTTTATTGTTATGTACCATCAGTGCACCTAGCTGTTTAACCGAGCTTGTACTCTTCACACTGCATCAGTTGGACACATTTCGAATGCAGTATCACTCATTAGCATTTGTTATGCTGCGCATGCACATTGCTGCTGTTTCTACATAAACAGTGTTCATGCTGTGTATTTGTGCAGTGTGCCATAACAGACTAGCTGCCAATGATACAGTTATTTGTCATCGCCATCCTGCCTGCAATCTGTCCTCAGATTGTCTTGTTTCCAAACACAGCCAATTGCATTTTCCGATAAGACAACCAGTCACCTCCATTAACCTCAAACCTTCCAGATGGAGGGCAAGAAGCTTAAAACTACTGACACTTCCCATGGACTAAAGAGCAAATAATCCCTCATCATAGTTAAAAACTTACACAGCAAGATATAATGGAGCGAATGGAGGCATTCCTTCTTTCTTTTTTTCTCCAAGGTCAGTGTCTAATTTAACATATGCAGAATTGAGACATGCCTCAGGTGTGAGGACATTTTGTATTACAGGATGTGCTTCTCAATTCTCATATTAATTCATCTCGTCCCTCGCTGTTCCTCTGGCTTTAACATGACGAGGAATGGATTTGTGACACAAATATGCAAGTTTAATTCACAAAGACTCCATACCTCCGCCATTTACATCCTCATCACAAATGACTACATTGTCCATAAGGCATTCATCATCACTTGCTCTTTTTCATTAAACCTGACAAAATATCACAGAATAAATGGATATTGCCTCGTTAATATTCAAATCCCAGTGACTAGAGAATGCTATTGGGATAGGACGTTCAATAAATATTCAACAGGTTAAAAGATGGGAAAGCTATAGGATGTAAGAAATTAAACACTTTGGGGTGTGCTGTTATAGGAAATTGATCAAAGACAGAGTGGTGTGATGTAGACAGACTTACAATTACCCCCGAAAGTGGATTATTTTTTTTTTCTTATAATAAATAGTGGATCAGTTGTTCATTATTTTTGTTGCGCAATGTTGCCTTGCATGATTGGCCATAAAACCTACAGGCTGCAGCCAATGGGAACGCTTCTCTATCAGCGTGCGTCCTCACAGGACCGATCAGACTTAACAGATCTGAAAATCATAACAGAAACAGTTACTTTAACAGATGTGATAGTAATAACTTTGATATGGATAAAGCTGTGTGAACGTTCATGACATGATCCAGGTTTAATCGATTCTGAGCATCCTTATTCGTCTTACTTAATTTTCACTCATAGCTTGCTAAGTATTATAACCACAGTTATGGTAGCCGGCATGTTTATTAATTCTCTCCAAGCAGACAAGCTGTTTGTTTTGTGCCATAAGTAATTCATGAATTTGTTCATTGACCTTTCGTGTGCCTAGAAAGCATATTGGTTGGAGGAGACATTAAATAAGTGTAATGTTATTATATATTATAGCAGTATTTATATTTATAATGTATTTATACTCCGCCCTCTATTTATCTAATATTGTAGAACATTTGCCAAGCAAGTTTATATTACCAATTACATTAGAGCAGCTATAAACAGCCTCTGTCCTGAAGACTTTCCCAGAGTTGTAAACTACAGTTAGAACTTTACCTGTGAATGTTACAAAGCACTGACACTGGAGACTCCTTCCAAAAATGCGAAATAAATGTGTCCTCACAGAAAACTTCACAACATCAATCATTTTTCAATCTGTGTATGTGAGTATGTATTCCCCTTGTACTTTTCCACGTCTTGTACTGTTACAATCTGAAACTCAAATGGGAATTCATTTAATCCCCACAGTGAAACAAGGTGGTGGTAGCATAACGTTGAGCATTATCTTTTGGTTGTTTCTCTGACGAATGGCCTTTATAGCCTGTCACTGACTTTTGGTGGATGGCCTCGTCTAGACAAAATAGTTGTTATGCCATATTCTTTCAAATTTTTTATTTATTTATTTTTTTTTTTACCAAACCCTTTGTTTAAATACGCTCTATAATTTTAGATTCAGTTCTAGATTCATAAAAAAGCATCCAAATCTTGTCCATTTCATTTACAGGATGTAACATTACATCATGTGGGAAAAGTTCAAAGTGGTGAATACTTATGCATGGTACTATATAATGTAATTGTTAACACTTGCAATGCAGATCGAGTTGCATGTTGGCCTTGAGGTGATATTGGAATGAGAATTCACCCATTGACCAGCAGGGGGTTTTTTATTTCAAAACAAATGCTTCAAACAGTTAAAAATTAGTGCAGTGTAATAATACAAAACCAGTGCACATTTTTTGAATGGCAAAATAGCAAATAAAACTTTAATATGCCTACACAGAATCAACAAACAACAGGGTAAGTTGTTTCCATACACATCAATTATGTCATCTATATAAAATCACTATAAAATGACACTCTTTAATACTGCTCTGCTTAAACTTCTATGGGTTTTCAAACATTCCCATGATAAGTGGTACAAAAGTCTCTTTCGCCAGATCATGCAATGCTGTCAGTAGGCACAGCAGGAAAAATCAGGATGAGTTTAAGCCTGAGACATGCTTCTTGTCAGCCCTTCTCAACTTATGACTTGTCAGCAAGGACTAAAGCCTTAACATTGGGACCTTTTGTTATTTCTCGCAAAAATAACATGAGTCTTGTCAAGGAAAGAGAGAAAGTGGAGTAAATAAATAAACGTTGAAGTGGCTTCAGTCATTTTAGGGTAGTTGATGTCTAAGCATATATATTGTTTTAAAGATCACATCAATCTATTTGGCTGATTTGACATTCACTCACTTTTCATACATTCTATAGCATCACAAAAAATAGAAAGTACAAAAAAAATACTAACAGCAAAAAAAAGAGCTGCGGAAATAACACTAGTGAATCAATGATCTTATAAAAACAGCGGGTGGATAGTATGCAAACATGGCGCATAATTGGCACAGAAACTACGCAATACTGTGATGGGATGTCATGTCATCTTGATTGCTTGTCAAATGGTGAAATAGAAATTTGTGAAATGATTTGGCACTGTCAGCGAGTGCTGTCTTTCCTCCAGGACAGACAGCCAAGTCTCTGAGATTAGAGAGAGGAGTGTGGGGTGAGTCCATATTAAGGCACTGTGACGTGAAATGGACTACCGGGCACCATCTCATCACCCCATTTGACGATAAGGATGTAGTCTCCTTTCTCTTTGACCGTGTATGTGACATTGTACATCCTGTTGCCTATATGCTTGACATAGACCTCTTCACATGGAGTCTTTGGCCCGTGCACACCCACCATCAGCATGTTTGTCCCTGCAGAATTAAATCATATATATTAATAAAATTATTTAGATATACCACCACAGTTTTTTAGCCTAGGCAGTAGAGAGGTGACGGGGGTTCCATCTTTTCCCTCTTTTCCCCCTTACTTTGAAATCACTTATGAATGCCCATGTGTCTGTGAATGCCCATGAATGCCCATACTTTCACTTTCAAATTAGCTGCAATTTAGGGGCAGGAATTGCTTGAATGGAGGGTTCATTATTATTCTTAATGAAGAACAGAACAACAAAAAAAACAATACAATGACAAACTTGCTTATATTATATACAGAACTTCTGAAACCAAATCTTCTGCCATTGTCATGTCAGTTACCCCGATCCTTGGGGTGTGCAAACTTTTGCACTCAACTGTAAGAGAATATTTGTGCAAAGCTATGTGACCTATTTGCAACAATTATATAAAAATAAATTTTCACTACTGGTTTCTGTGGTCTGGGTTTACAGGAGAGTGTTCATCTCACCAGCTTTACTGCAGTCTACTGTGAAGGTGTTCTTCTGGCTGATGAAGGCTTTAGAGAGACCGGACCCTCGTGACACCACTTTGCTGGCATCAGATGAAAATTTGGGCAAGGAGGCAAAAGATCCGGCCATGGTGGATGACTTAGTCACTGTTTCCACTAGCACAGATGAAGTCTCATGGAGACTGTGCCCTCCAGACAGACGTGGACCTGCACACAGAGAGAGAACTTTCCATATAACTCTGCTGCTTGTAAACAGTACTACAAGGGACTGGATGATATAACAATATCATATAGCTACAGTGATATATTAACTCACAGCACTGCACAAATGTTATTCAGCTATGCAGCGGTTATGTAGCTGTCTAAAGGTTAGTTTAATAATCAGCTAGGTAACCAATGCTTGGTTTTAATTACATGACATAGTTACATAGCTAGCTATTAAGTTCAACTAGCTACTACTGAACAAGAAATTAGCCAGCTTTACTGGCAAATTATCTGAAATTAGCCTGCAGCATAATCCAGTATCTATTGTCAATAGCAAGCTAGCTAACCTTAGGTAAACTAGTATATTGTGTAAACCAGAATTCTGTATAAAGCTAACTATTAAGTAAATCCTCTAGCCAGCCTCACTAGTTAGGCTGTTGTACTGTGTAAACCAGCTAGCCAACGATGCTAGCAAGCCAGATACAATTTGGCTAACTATGATATAGTTAAAACCATTACAAGGTTTACTAGCTAACCTTTGGCTAACTGTTGTATTGTGTAAATCGGTGAGCCCTCACACTCACAAATGGTGGCTATCATGTTATAGAGGAAGAAATTGTGACAAAATTAGCTGTAAATATACATTTCTGATGTTGTCTGCTTTCATTTTCCCTCATTTTCTGTGGTAACATTTTAAAAAGGCAAATAGTAGTATTGATTAATCATTCACAGTTCAAGCTTTTCAGCCTTGTGTAACACTGCAGTGTGACTACAGTCACATAGGAAGTGACAAGACCACAAGCGCCAATTCAGGGCGCATCTCTGTGTGGCACATTCTATACTGATATCTAAAAAAAATAAACCCTCATTTTCTCTCTTATACTAAATATACATTAGATCCGTTTTAAAATAACTCAGTGTTGTGCATCAACACAGTGTCTCACCAGAGACTTTAGCTTTGAACGGGCTGCCGACGATATGCTGTGGTCCTCCATATTTGATGGAGATGAGGTAGCTGCCGGGGGCCATTGGTGTGTATGTGACCTTGTAACCCTCGGGACATTCTTGGCAGTCCATCTTCACCTTGGAGGGTCCATCAATAGTGACAGAGAGAGCTCCGGTTCCAGCGTTGACCGTGTTTACGATGAATTCAGAGGGTACACCTTTGAGAAATGGAAGGAGAAGTGATGAAACCTGTTCAGTACTGTACTTAACAAAAGCAGACATATTTCCCAGCATCCCACTGACCTACACTAACAGCACATCCTGAAGTGTTTTATTCCTCTAATAAAATGATTACTATTTTTGATTTCTTGATGTTCTCCCTGTGATGCTGGGTTTCCTCCAGGTACTCCGGTTTCCTCCCCCAGTCTGAAGACATGCATGGTAGGCTGATTGGCGTATACAAAGTGTCCACAGTGTATGAATGGGTGTGTGAATATGTATGTGATTGTGTGCCCTGTGATGAATTGGCACCCTGTCCAGGGTGTTCCCCACCTTGTGCCCTATGCTCCCTAGGATAGGCTCCAGGTTTCCCCATGACCCTGTAGGACAAGCGGTATAGAAATTGGATGGACAGATTTCTTGATGTAATGTGGTGGAACGTCATGAAACAAGTGAGTTCATGTTACCACATATGTTATAGCAGTTATAAACAGTCATTCGCTTACCATCCTTGCATTTTTCACACTATTGACGTTAATAAGACCAAAAAAATGCAGCTTGCCATGTTTCAGAGAAAGTGTCCTCTGTCTTTCCTGTCCTGGAAAACCTACTGACTGTTACATAGTACTGACACCGGAGACTCTATTCATAAATACGACATAAACACCTCCTTATAGAAAGCTTCAACAAATCAACAATTATAAATGTATCATTTTTTTAAATCCTCCATTCAAGTCATTGTGAATTAGTGAATACTATAGAAGCCTTCATATTAGAATGAGTGCATTAGTATTGTATACAACTGTGATTTAACGTACAACTGGAACTGCTATCAGAGCTGCTGTAATACAACATTAATCAACACCATCAAAAGTAAGAATTCAAAGGCACTGTGCTGTAAAGAAAGGGAGAAACTTTGAAACAATTTTTTAACATAGGTTATTTTTTGTGACATTGTTAGAGCTGTGAAGCCAAACATTGAATGACTCTAGTATAAAATACACTCTTTTTTTATTTATTGTTTTTCTAGGGGTATGCAAACTTTTGCACTCAACTGTATTTTGACACATTGCTCCTCATACATTTGATCGAAGGCTGAATGTATGTTGCATGTGTTTTATTTATAAGTGAGTGAGGTCACTTACCTGTGGTTCCTCCCTCCAGGCCTGGGCCAGAAGCGGACACCATTCCTGGGTCTCCGACTTGACCTGGTTCTCCCACACGGATCTTAAAGGGGCTGCCAGGTATGTGGCTCCCATTGAAGCGTACATCGATGGAGTGGACACCGTTCTCACGTGGGATGAAGCGAATCGCATGCTTGTCTGCAGAGAGGACATAACATGTTCAGAAACAGAAAGCTCTCTAATACAATAAATAGCTATTCTAAAGTGACGTACACGGATATGTGGTGTGTGTGTGTGCTCACCATTGTCTAGTTCTGTGATGTAGCACTCCTCCATTGCACCGGAGGGTGTGTGAACCTTAGCATCAATCATACCCCTTGCTCCATTCAGCTGCACTGCAAAGGAAGCTTCCTGATTCACTTTCAGACCGGTTTCCTGTTAAGGACACAGAAAAATACTATTATATATGAATATATGCTATATTAATATTTTATTGCTGTATTTATGAGGAACACATCCATTTTTTGAATGGGACTGATTTCTAAATCGCAAGCACACATGGGTTTGTTGGTTAGTACCATGTCTCAATGGAAGTAAAGAGAAAGATAAAGACTGGATTTTTATTCCTTTTAGTTGTTTCTGGTATAAGAGAACTGGAAGGCACAGGTTGTCAGATACCAACCTTGAGATTAGTCTTGCCTACCATGCCTAACCCGAACGCTAACCTCAAATAATCTGGGAGAGGTTTATTACTCTTGTGCAATTCATGAGTCATGTATATGTGTGTGTGTGTGTGTGTGTGTGTGTGTGTGTGTGTGTGTGTGTGAGAGAGAGAGAGAGAGAGAGAGAGAGAGGGAGAAACCAAAAGAGAAACACACCTGCAGGCTAGTAACAGTAAGTCTGCGGGCATCATCGGATAATGTTGCTATGGGAACGATGAATGGACTGTCTGGGATGTGCTCATCGTTGAATTTGATCGACACCTCATAGTCACCTTACAATCATCAAAATAAAGCCTCTTCAACAACCTCATTAAGACTTTGCATTAACACCGAGCTATCAATCATATCAAGACATTAACAAAACTTATTTACATATGAGGATAAAAAAAAAACAATAAACATTGAGATATGAGTTATTGGGCTGCGAACACTGGCTGTGAACCTACTGTGAACCTATATATGTACCTGTTTTATTAAATCTTACCAGGCTCTTGGACCACATAGGCCACTCCACAGGAGCCGTCCTTCCGGTCTTCAAATGAGATTTCAGCTTTACTGGGTCCCTCAACCGCGATGGACAAACCACCCGCACCCGCCTCACGCGTCCAGATGCTGAACTCCGCTACAGACACAAGCAAACACACCCATGTGAGAAATAAAAGTCTCAATTATATGATTTCCAAACCCTGAATATTTAATACAGTCAACATGAAGCCAACTACAGTTAGCATACCCGGGACTCCTGCTACTCCACGGTCGAGACCGGTACCACCTGCACGCACTTTATGGGCTCCTCCTTCTCCAAGTGGACCTACGGTGAACTGGAAAGGGCTGCCGGGAACATGCTGGCCGCGGTATTTCACATTAACTGTGTGAGGGCCCATCTCCTGGGGCACGAAGCGCACACTGTATGTGCTGTTTTCTCCCTCGATGATCTCAGCGTCCTCTGTTTTTCCACTAGGACTCGTCACCTGAGCTGTCATCTCCTGAGTACTAGTCTCACCTGAGAAAGAGCGAGCAAAAGAAATGGAGCCAGGAGTTACAGAAGTGCAGTTGAATGGGATTTTGCAGAAAATTACATCATTACTAAAGCACAAACCTAGGGTTTGTTACAGATGATCAATTGGTTTGTAGGTAAATAAACCCAAGTTCACACTAATCTCAGAGCAGCTATGCACCCCCCACCCCACACACACACACACACACACACCCTCGGATTGGCGGGACTGAATGCCGCTGAAGGGCCCCATGAAGCCTCCGAACACATCTCTGAAGGGATCTCCGCCAAGCTGTGTGCTCTCCTCAACATGCACTTCACGCTTTGTTTCTCCTGCCCGCGTCTTGCTGATCTCTGTGCGCTCGGTGCGTGTATATGTGTGGCTGCTGCGTGTGAAGGTGCGTGTTAGCCTTTCTTGGGCCGACACCATCTGAAACCAGTTCCCTGCAAGATGCAGCGGTCCAGACAAAGGGAGGAAAGACAGAGCAAGAGAGAAGGAGGGAAGAGAAAGCAGTAAGACAGAGGAAATCAGGACAGCGAGAAACAACTTGCATGCTACATCTATTTTCATAACACAAACCTTGAGTTTGTTTTTGTTTTTAGTCATACTAGCTCTCTTTAAAACAACAAGCAAGTGAAAAGGTTGGAACAAAGCGCAGGTGGTGTGACAGATGGAATAAGGTGCCGAAAGGGGAAAAAAAGTCCTCCAAAAGTTGTTTTTTCCCCTCCATTAAGCTCTTTACAATACCTAAATGGCTCGGTTAAGCTATAAATTCACCTCACCTGGGATTTTGAGATTGAGGTCGCAGGTGCTGCCTACAGTAGCTATAGAGGGAGCCTGCCTTCTCCTGGTGATGCTCTCCTTCATCCTGCCCTCACCCAGCACCTTCACTGTGAATGGACTTCCTGGACAGAACACAGAAACATCACAAATAACCCCAAACTCTTCAACTTCCAGTCACGTCTCAAATGTGGGTATATTTATAAAGGGATCCAAAATCGTCAGTGCAACAATATGCCTAATGTCTGGCTGAGTCTCAAATGCAGGATAGATTGCTAAGACCTCATAGTATAGAAAAGGTGAGCATTTGGTTGCATTTCAGTGTAGCATGACTGCAACTTAGTGATTAAAGTGAAATGCAATGCAACAGGAAATTATTCACTTCTGAAGTCAATGTTTAAAAAAAAAACACTCCCCTGCTGAGATCAAGCAACGTAAGAGCAAAGTAGTGAAGGTTTTACTATTCAGTGTGGTATATTCTCTGTATGCAGTGAGGCAACATGGATTGCATTCACCTCTGACAGCATATAATTCTTAGAATGCAATCCCCTGCTGAATGATTTCCATTAAAGAGACTGGTAAATGGCCTGCACTTATATAGTGTTTTTCTTTAACCTTAGCGGTTCTACAAAGCGCTTTACACTGTGTCTCATTCACCCATTCAGACACACACACTCACACACACAAATGGTAGCAGAGCTGCTATGAAGGCGCTAACTTGCCATCGGGAGCAACTTGGGTTCAGTGTCCAGGAACACTTTGGCATGTGGAGTCATTTGGGCCGGGGATCAAACCATCAACCATCAACCCGATGATTAGTGGACAACCCGCTCTACCACCTGATCCACAGCATTAAATGTTCTGTTTTTCAGTGCGATGTGGTTTCTAAGTCACTAATGAAAAGCATAAATTTACGGCTTATCCTACATAGGGTCATGGGGAGCCTGGAGCCTATCCCAGGGAACTCGGGGCACAAGGTGGGGGTACCAACCCATCGCAAGGCACAAACACACACTTTGGACAATTTGGAAATGCCTATCAGCCTACAACGCATGTCTTTTGTACTGGGGGAAGAAAATAGAGTATGCCAAGTATTTGAAACATACTGAAATATAATAAAATGCCACTGAAGTGAATATGTGCCAAGTTCTGTACCTGGCACATGCTGGTCCGCAAACTTGATGTTGATGATGTAGGTGCCTGGCTCCGTTGGGCAGTAGGTCACTTTGCATGTGCCATCCTCTATGTCTTCACAGTTAATATCCACTTTGCTGGGACCTTCGATGGAAAGACCCAGACCACCATAACCTAACAGATGTTGGGGAGATATTTGCCATTAACATCAATGCTACGATTAATACAATTATTTATCAGTGAAAATGCCAAAGCACATTAACCCAGTCTTATTCAAGCTACCCAGGCTGCCTATTAAGTGCTGCATGAACTACAAGGTCCTGCTCATGACATTTAAGCCTCTGAGTGCTTTAGCTCTGGTGCATCTTGCTGATTTCCTGAAGCGCTAGAGTCCATCCTGATTACTTCATGTAGTTGTGGAGGATTTTTTAAAATTATTATTATTTACAACACACTTAAATTTCAGAGAATAATATAACCCGACTCATTCATAATTCCTGAATGTTTTATTGTTACTTTTTGTGATTTGTTTTCATTCTCATTAAGCTGATAGCTTCCTAGCTGATCTTATTCCTAGATCCACAGATGCAGGCTATTTGACAGTACCGCGAATAGTGAAGGCTACAGCAGGGGGAAGAGCTTTTACTCATAGAGCTCCACAGTTATGGAACAGTCTTCCATTTAGTGTTCGGGACTCAGACACAGTCTCAGTGTTTAAGTCTAGACTTAAAACGCATTTATTCACTCTAGCCTACCCTGACTAGACTTTCCATCATGATAAATCCCAGTGTTAACAATTTTTTCTCTCCCCCTCTCCTTCTGCCGAGCTGCACATGAGTTGATGGAGATGTTGGAGATCCTGGTCCTTTCTGCTCTCCGGACCTGCATGATCGGTCTCGGAGGTCCTACTTCTGGATGGAGCTCTCATCTACTCCAAATCCAGACTGCTGGGACAAAGGCTTTTCAAAGCCAAACAGATTACATTTAAAGCAATAATTGTCTCTTTGAGAATGTCTGTTGTTACCCAGATGAGGATGGGCTCCCTTCTGAGTCTGGTTCCTCTCAAGGTTTCTTCCTCTTAAAACATCTTAGGGAGTTTTTCCTTGCCATTGTCGCCACTCAGTGTCTTGCTCAGTTGGGATAATTTCTCACTTTTACTGTGTATGTACTGTGTTTGTATTCATGTGAAGCTGCTTTGAGACAATGTCTATTGTAAAAAAGCGCTATACAAATAAAATTGAATTGAATTGAATTGAATTATTGTGCTTTAGAATTAATACTTTGTTTAACCTTTAATTCTTTATATGTACAAAGCACTAACTGATTTAAGATGAAAAGTGCAATATAAATACAAATTATTGTTCATTTCATGCAGATATTTTTAATGAATAATAATAAGATAATAATAAGAATATGAATAATTCAATTAGTTTACAAATACAGCTCAGTGTATTATGATTTGTAACTCGTCAAATGAGATATTCACTCTAACCTGCATTTCTGGTGTCTACGACGAACTCAGCCACCTCAAAGGTGTGTCCCTCTACCAAGCCTTTGCCGAATACTTTCACTTTGCTGGCGTCTCCGATCTCTGACTGCCCCACCATGATCTTAAAGGGACTGTTAGTTACATGTTTGCCGTTCTTCTTCACACTCACCACATGCTCACCCACTTCCTTAGGAGTGAAAGAGATGCCTGAGGAGAAAACAAGAGAGAAGATGACTCGTCCTCAAGCTGGTCATCAACAAAGCATCAAACTTCCATAATTAATGGTGTGAAGTACTAAGAAGTGTGTGTTGGTGCACTGTTGCAAGTTGTTTATTTTCTAATATGTCTAATCCAAAGTGGTTGATGGGCACTGTTTTCTAAAAATATGTTCTTCTTTGTCTAGCTAGACAGCTAATTTACTACGGAGTTTCTTTCAGACGAATATTAATTGTCAGCCTATCAGAACGTTGCAAACAGAGCTTAAAAAAATGTCAGTGCCCCTTCGGAATAGTCCAATGTGTCAAAAAATAATCATATTTATTTTTGTTTAAACGGATTTACATGCAAATTTTAAATTATATCAATACCGTCTGAAACCTTAATTACAAAGACTGAGGTCTAAAACTCCTATAAAGTAAAAAAAAACCTCAAACTTTTCCCACATTAGAAAACAAGCCAAACATTAATAGGCACTAAAAGAGCACCATAAATTATTTCAATTCTCTCTTGGTGAGATGTGAAGTGAAGAGAGTGAGATGCCATATTCTGGAGTTTTACTCACCAATGTGACGGTTAGGCAGTCTCTTGAGCAGACAGGGCTCCTCATTACCAGATGGAGCTCGGATGCTTGCAGTGAGAGAACTCAGGTCCGTCTCTGTTATCTTCAGGGACACATCTGTAGCTGTGCCAACGTTCAACTGGGACGTTCTCATGGAGTCATCTCCTTCACAACAGAAAGAGCAGGATGGATAAGGATAAGAAAATCGAGAATTGATGGAGGGGTACATGTATAGCATGATATACAAGGAATAAAACCCAACAGTTGGGCTGTTATAGGAAAAGAATCTATGAAGGTGTGGTTTGATGTGAAGCAGAATACTGTTACCACCCCAGCATACCCCAGAGTGTTTTATTCCTCTTATATGCTACACTGACACACACACACACACACACACACACACACCTGTAATCTTGGCTGTAAAGGGGCTCCCAGGGATGTGTTTGTCATCGAATTTGACAATGATATTATAGTCTCCTGGTGCAGTGGGCAGGTAGGAGACAGTGCAGGTGCCGTCTTTATTGTCCTTACAGCTGATCTCTGCTTTAGATGGACCTTCCACTGCCAGAGACAATCCACCTGAAACAAAAGAGAAAAACGGCACCTTAATAATGATGCAAGAGACATTAAACAAAACTTTAAATCCAAATTAGGTAATAAAAGTTACACAAATGAGGCCATTCGGGCAGAAAAAATACTACGTAGCAGGAAATGGAAAGCAACAGCAAGCCTTTAGAAGGCTTCTGAGATAAGAAAATACCTTCTCCTGCATCCTTGGTGACAATCGTGAAGATTGCAGGTTTGTTAACCATGCCGTGACTCAGGCCAGGCCCATAAGCAGTCACATGACCACTGTTTATGGCATCAACATAGAACTGCAGTGGACTTCCTGTCAAAGGGAGTAAACAGATCAAACATGGGGCTTCACTTCTGGTACACAGTTTTGAAAAAGTTTAACAAAATTATGACAAAAACTCAGATTTATATTTCGATGTAGATCAAGAAGACATATATCACCTGGTATGTGATTGCCATCATACTTGATGTCCATCTCATGCAGGCCTTTCTCAGTAGGGGCGTATTTCACTGTCACCGTGCCGTCCTTATTGTCAGTGATGTTAGGCCGTGCTGTCTTACCAGAAGGCATTCGTACCTCACCTAAAGAACACACAGTCATTCCTCTGGTGCTACATGAACTGAGGTGGTTATCATTTATGTAAAATAAATCCAGAATTATTGGCACCCTTCAAGAGAGTATGAGTATGAAATATTTTATTCAGAATTGAAGAAAGTACACCTCTAACAAAAATAATTCTCAGAACTTTTTTTTCTTGTTGCAAATAATAGAATTTTCTCTATGGGTGGTGCAGTGGGTAGCTTTCAATGCTTACTGGTTTGATCCTGGGCTCAGGTTACTCTCTGTTCTCCCTTTGTCCATGGGTTTCCTCCAGGGTTTCTGGATTCCTCCCACCTTCCCAAAACCATGAATGTGGCTATGCTAAGTTGTCGCTAGGTGTAAATGTGTGTGTGCATGGCCTTTATATATGTGGTCCTTAGAGTGTTACCATTTTTTAAGTTTATATGCTTAAGCTCCAAATATCAATTACTGCATGTGTTGTTCAGTTAATACTGTATATTTGCATGAAGGGTGCCAATAATTCTAGAGCTGATAACGTTATATTATCTAGTAGCAGTATGTCAAGGCAGCTGTTTTTATATATAGTTTATACCAATGTGCTCGGATCGAACCTGTGATCTCTCCTTTCTGCACTGTAAACGGGATGACCAGACTGAAAGGACGAAGCATGGGCTCCATGCCATTAACGGCTGTCACAGGTTCCTCAGTAGCCTGGAACAGAAACAAATTCATGTAAGCACCACTGACTAGTGAGAAGTTTGTGAAGAGAACCAGCTGAGAGAATCCTACTCAACAGAAACAAGCAAGCCATGCACGAGTGAAGATACAAGTCAAGAAGGTTTCAATTGAAATGCTGACTTGGGGAGTTGAAGTGTAATTGAAATGTTGCAGCTGAAATGATTTTGTAGAGAAGATGGATGGAAAGGATGGCTGAGGGGTTAAAACAAGTGCATGAATGGGATGGAGATTGTATAAGGGAATTTGTGGAGAGGGCTTAAATGTGTACCCAGTGAGGGGAGTAGCCCTGGTAAGGCGAGTAGGGCTGCTGTAACTGCACTTTATCGCACGGCTCCTCTATTATAGGAACGGTATCACACGCCTGGAGATGGAGGAAGTCACATGGTTAGTTGGCTGAAACCACACTCATGCATTTTATCTGTCATTGTTGCCAGGTAATCAACTTAATAATAATGTATCAATTTGTATAGCGCTTTTTTACAATGGTACATTGTCTCAAAGCAGCTTTACAGAAATATCATTTTTACATTTTACAAGTGACTTA
>JAFFST010053011.1:218668-257518 GCA_022414735.1 Noturus placidus
TGCTTTTACGCCAAACATAACGTTTTGCATTGTTGCCAAAAAGTTCGAGCACCTTCTTCCACATGTTTGGTGTCTCTCCCAGGTGGCCTGTGGCAAACTTTAAACGACACTTTTTATGGATATCTTTGAGAAATGGCTTTCTTTGCACTCTTCCATAAAGGCCAGATTTGTGCAGTATACGACTGATTGTTGTCCTATGGACAGAGTCTCCCACCTCAGCTGTAGATCTCTGCATGTCATCCAGAGTGATCATGGGCCTCTTGGCTGCATCTCTGATCAGTCTTCTCCTTGTATGAGCTGAAAGTTTAGAGGGACGGCCGGGTCTTGGTAGATTTGCAGTGGTCTGATACTCCTTCCATTTCAATATTATCGCTTGTACAGTGCTCCTTGGGATGTTTAAAGCTTGGGTAATCTTTCTGTATCCAAATACGGCTTTAAACTTCTCCACAACAGTATCTCGGACCTGCCTGGTGTGTTCCTTGTTCTTCATGATGCTCTCTGTGCTTTAAACGGACCTCTGAGACTATCACAGAGCAGGTGCATTTATACGGAGACTTGATTACACACAGCTGGATTCTATTTATCAACATTAGACATTTAGGTCAACATTGGATCATTCAGAGATCCTCACTGAACTTCCGGAAAGAGTTTGCTGCACTGAAAGTAAAGGGGCTGAATAATTTTGCACGCCCAATTTTTCAGTTTTTTATTTGTTGAAAAAGTTTGAAATATCTAATAAATTTCGTTCCACTTCATGATTGTGTCCCACCTGTTGTTGATTCTTCACAAAAAATTACAGTTTTATATCTTTATGTTTGAGGCCTGAAACGTGGCAAAAGGTCGAATAGTTCAAGGGGGCCGAATACTTTCGCAAGGCACTGTATGCTACACTACTCCAGAAGGCTGCTTTACACTATAAGGGGTAAAAGTATAGGGATCTAGGACACTGGGTGCAAGAGGGTATGGAGGCTCAAAAAGCAGGGAGAGGAGAGGAGGGGAGGGAAGGAGGAGCGAGACGTCAGACATGGTGAAGGGGATGGAAAAAGAGAGGGCCAAACAGAGGCCTTACACAGCCTTTCTTAAGAATATAGAAGGGGATGGTGCCCTTTACAATATGGCTGTCCCACACCCTCCTTCCCCAATCCTCCACATACACAGAGACCTCACGCCTGCACCCGTCCGGATCCTGCAGTTGGGGTCAAAGGTCAAGATGTGGAGCAGATGTAATGAATTCCAGTCATAGAATAAAGTGTGTACAAATCTGAAGAATAAATCATGTGACTCACCAGGATCTGGACAGTAAGGAGTCCTTCACCAGCGTCACGGGCATCAATGGTGAATTCTACTGGAAGGCTGGCAGGGACACCAGCGGCGTTAAGACCAGGTCCACTGGCACGAACTTTACTGGCATCATGAGCAGGCAGGGCTTTTACCTTAAACGGACTGGTACAAGCAAAAGAACGACAGAGCAATGGTGTTAAAGCCTTTTTAGATTCTCTACGTGAGAAAGTGTTCAAGAGGAAACTGATCCTTGGGGTAATGGCGTAATTGTAATGAGTAACGTGTGAATATGACATGATCTTACCTGCGTGGTACTTCTTGGTCAGCATATTTGACATAAACTGTGTAAGGACCATCCTTGGAGGGGGTGTAAATCACAGTGTGAGTACCATCACCGTTATCTGTAATGTTAACTGGCTCTGTCGCTCCTACAGAGGTGAAGTATTGGAATGATTAGATCAATTAATTCTATATATAAATATTTATAAAAAGTTGAGTATAAGATAATGCTTGGAGTTGGATAATGCTTCTCCATGAAGAAGATTGCAAGCTACACCAAAATATATAGACTTATATATGTAGATTAAATGCTAAATTTTAGGTTTGCGCACTTGGCTGTTCTCTTTGATTCATACCACTGGTTTTTGATAGTGTTCAAATTCCAAGTCCGAACCGGTTTTGTGCTGATTTGTCGTGCTCCTTTTGTTTTTATTTGGAAGTATGATTAAGGAAATGGTATTGTTGAATAATCTTCCATAGCCACGTTTTAACATGCTATTAGAAGGCCTGATTTGGAAACGAGGAGGGAAAAGCCAGGTTGTGAGGACACACACCTGGCACTGACTTGGCTAATCAGTGGAGAAGAAATAGATAAAGGAGCAGCTGGAAGCGGCAGTGGGAGAGAGAGACACATGCGTGCTTCATGTTTACATTCTGTTCATTATTAAAAATGATGTTTATGTTTAGCGAGTTCTCGCCTCCTCCTTGCCTGACTTTAAAGTGTGCTACACTGGTGATGAAACCTGGGAAGGAGGAGGTACGCGATGTCGGAGCCACTGTGGGAGGATCACGATGCTAAGTTGGCGGTGGTGCTGAAGCGTTTGCCAAGGAGGATGGAGGAGTAACTGCCGTCTGCTGGGAGGTGGATAAACTGCTGCAGTGTGCCTGAAAGGGGAGAAGCGGTTGCAATCTGCCAGGGGATGGAGGACCTGCTGCCGTCCACCGGGGAAGCGGATATGTGGCAGCCGTCCGCTTGAAAAGGGGAGAAGACATTGCCATCAAAAGGGGACGCACGGTTGGAAGTCCGTTTGATAGCCCGGCACCATGGGGGATCGCTTCGTAGCGGGCTGAGGACCGGATGACATTGTGTCTAGGGACCGGAGTGTTTTTTCTCTCTCTCCTCACTTTCTCTCTGGCTTTCTCTACAGCTTGCTTCTTCTCTCTCCCCTCTTCCTCGTCCTCGTCTCTCCTCCTGCTTGCTGGCCAAAAGACATAGCTGAGAGGGCAGCACCTCCGTCACGAAAGGGTGGAGGGGGTTTGCGTCAGGCCAGGAGCCTGATCTGGAAGCGGAGGAGTGTGGCGAGGAGGAGGGTGAAGCCAGGTTGTGAGGACGCATACCTGGCACTGATTTGACTAATCCGTGGTAGAGAGAGTGAGGATGTGAAAGATTGTGATACTGAGAGTGTGAGAGTGAGAGTGTGAGAGTGAGACAGTGAAAGAGAGACAGAGACGAATGTGCACGTTGTGTTATGTTTGTGTGTTTTCTCTTCTGTTTGACTTTGATGTATTATTCAACTTTATATTTATGTTCAGCCGGTTCCCACCTCCTTAAAAGTTTGTTACATTCATACTGTTATTTGCTTAAGGTAAATGTGTGTATGTTATTTGGGTGCAGTAAGCTTTTACCAGTTGGGCTGTAGAGTAGCACCTCCAGCGGCGCCAGGCCGGCGTTACTGCAGTCCACACTGAAGGTTTGTGGGACATGAGCTCGCACGCCATTACCCAGGCCTGGGCCAGAACACCTCACCTTACTGGGATCCACCAGCTCTCGAACTGGAACTCTGAATGGACTGCCTGCGTGGTAGAAACATTTTACATGCTCATGAAAAAAATCCTAAACACTAACTAACTCAAACATACTGTATCTCATAATAAACCTTACAAAAACAACCTCATAAAACTTTAATGCTACTATTGACTAATACTTATCTATTTCAATATCATCCGAACCTTTTTATGATCCTACTTTTATTACTTAATCTAAAAAAAATACTAGTTTAAGAACAAAAGAAAGCTTTGGGACTGATTTCTATAGCGTATCCTATTGGGAGTAGCGAAATCTCCCACCTGGGATTGGAAGGCCTCCAAATGTGATGTTTACGTCATAATCTCCAGGAGTGAAGGGGATGTACTCCACACTACAACTGCCATCTTTATTATCCTTACAGGACATCTTCGCCTCAGATGGGCCCTCAATGGCCAAGCCAAGCCCCCCTGTACCGGCGCCCCTGGAAACATCAATAGTCATATAAGTACAGGTGCTTCCCAGGATTTCTGTAAGACCCTATTACTTTTTTGTCACTCTTATTCTCAGGATCCAGACTTGATAGGGTCTTAGACTTGATAGCTGGAAGTTATTGAGTATTATTCCCTAATTTCCCCATCTGGGGATTAATCAAGTGTTATCTTATCTTATTATGCTATAAGATGAGAAAACTGAATAATAAGTCCAAATAAAATATGTACCTGGTCTCCACAGTGAAGCGGTTGGATTTGTTGACTAGTCCCTCTTCTAGACCCGGTCCATACGCCCGCACACGGCTCGGGTCACAGCCTTCTGTTACTGACACTCTGAACGGGCTCTTGGGAACCGGCACATCATCATACAACACCTCAATCAGGTGCACACCTGTATATACAGACATGCACACAAGGTCCACAATGTTATGTGCACAGTAGGTTGGCGTGTTTGAGGATTATTTCTGTCTATCAAAAGGAAACTGACACCATCACTGCAGCTCTAAATGCAATATACGTTATTACCATCTCACTGTAACTATTTTCAAGGAAATATACCATGGAATGCAGTCAGGAAACTGAGCCTGGCAGTTCTTCAGATGCAATCAGCTTTTTATTACTGCTGATGTCCTTGAGGTTTATGCACTTAATTATCATTCTTGAACCAAATTACAAGCAGTCTTCATTTTACTGTAATAAGATTATTTTGTAAGAATGTACCAGTAATGTGAAGCTGAGTAGTGCTCAGTACTGGCCTAAAACAATGGAACGGTATCCAATCAAATTGGATTTTAATACCATGAACAGTTATTATGTTTACTAGAATAACGCATATCATACATACAGTATAAATGTAAAACCCAACTGGTCTTCAGACTCTGCACCAGAAACAAGGCTTGGGATTAGTATCACATATCAACACTCAAAGCTCAGAAATCATTCTTGCATAAAGAATGGGAAAAGTGGGATTGGTGTATCCATAGTATTTTGCACATCACATGTTGCATTCCTTTTTTTTTTTTTTTGGAAATACAGTTTATATCTTTAGGCCTGTCAAGAATGTAATTAGACCTAAAAACAATGCTGCTTGTGAAATTAATTAGACCAGCCTAACAACTAAGGAAAGAGCTTTAAACCACAGGTTTATGCAAACCACAGCAAAGCGAGTTACAGTACATAACATGTTCGACAGAAAACCTCAGGGAATATGTTCATAAAAGAGCAAAGGAGCAGTTTGTAAAATCCTGTCTCAGTTCATTACTTCCTACACCCAGGACAACACTCTCATCTCTAAAAATCCTCATAGCACACCCCCTGACTAAATCAACAACTGAAATGCAGTTGTGTTCCATGCTAGGACATGACGCTCTAAAACGATCTAAAATCAGAGGTCTCTGTTGACCATCATACCATCTTCATAAGCAGTGTACTCCACTCTGTAGGTCCCGTCCCCTTTATCGGTGATGTACGCTTCTGTGTTGGTGCCTGAAGGGTTAACAATGCAGACTTTGACGTGGTTTCCTCCGGTCACATTGTGAGTCTGGGTGTCCACAATAAAGTGTGTATTGACTTCTCTAAGGACTCCTGTAAAGCCATGCAAACAACAAAAATACTTCACTCTTTAAATTATAAGCACTCAAACATGCACATCAGCATCTAGCATTTGAGAGAGCTGGACAGACTATAGGATTAAAGTGCAGCTGCATCACCCTCTTTATTTAGAATCTTGGAAAATAAAATTGGACTCCACTGAAGATCATATAAGATTAATATGCAAGTCATTTAGGGTGAATTTTTCCTTTTAACATGGACAACCATTTCAGAAATCATTAGTTCAGATCATTTTAAGATTAAAATGACTTCTTTGATTTTAGGTATAGGTATTTACATGTACCCCAAGCAGGTAAATAGATTTTGTGTGATTATTGGTGTAAATGCAATTTATATGGCTAATAATGGAAACATTATATATTTTACACCCGAATTGCTTTTAAATTGAATCAGTTGGCCTTTGCTAAATAGTGTATAGATGTTTTCAATTGGGCTAAGAAGATGTACCTCTGGGTTCAACTCCTGGTCCGTAGACTTTGATCCCACTGGTGTCGATAGCAGGATCAACCTGGACACGGGCAGGAAATTTTGGCACAGCATGTCCACCATATTTAATGGTGATTGTGTACATGCCATGGAATGGGGGCACATAGGTAATGGAATATGTGCCATCGCTGTTGTTCTGGATGTGCACTTGAGCCTGGGAACCCGAGTCTGAGATGATCTCAATGGTGAGATCAGCGTCCCCTGCTTTAGAACAGTCCACTGTGAAGGATGCAGCCTCGTCCACTTTGCCGCTCTCTAAGCCTGGCCCGCTGACTGTCACCTTGCTGGGGTCGAATACAGACTGCACCGTGGCTTTGAAGGGTGACCCGGGGACGTGCTGATCAGCAAACAGGATGTTAATGGAGTATTCACCTGGCTCAGTGGGCAAGTACGACACAGAGCAGGAGCCGTCCCCATTGTCCTGGCACTCAATCTTGGCCTCACAGGGACCCTCCACTGTCAAGCCTAGTCCACCAGTGCCGGCACCTTTGGTGTCAATGGCAAATGGAGCTGGTTTACCCACAATTCCTCCCCTCAGGCCTGGGCCATATGCTCGCACCTTAACATAAATGAAATGAAATTAGGGATATGTAATGACAAGATGGTAGATCTTGTCAAATGGTCAACTCAAGCAGATGATCAAACAGATAATGTGTTCTACATGGACGTAAATACAGATACAAATAAGAGGCATGCTATTTTTTTTTTTAAGAAAGCAAATCAGAAAGGCTCATAGAGCATCCTGGGTTCAGGTATAAATATGGATACAGATACAAATATTTGGAGCACAAAACAGATCCAGACAGTGCCATTGTGTTACACCCCTACTATATAAAAATCTGTGGTCTACTTTGCTTTTTTCCATAGAGGAAGTGAAAAATGCAAGCCTCCCAGATGCACTTAATCTAACCTCTGTGGCCAAGCACACTCTGGATCACCTCTCCCTTGACAAATTAATGGCATCCTGAACATCTTCTAGTCATTTCCTCCAGCGGTTAAATAATCTGTCATATCATATTTGATTTCCATGTTTAACTATGTGAGTAGTATGAAG
This sequence comes from Noturus placidus, assembly GCA_022414735.1. Classification (NCBI taxonomy): domain Eukaryota; kingdom Metazoa; phylum Chordata; class Actinopteri; order Siluriformes; family Ictaluridae; genus Noturus; species Noturus placidus. Next base: position 225,618 of record JAFFST010053011.1, read on the forward strand.
TGAAACATGTGGCTCACAGACACTGTGTGGGACATTAATGACCTCATTGGCCAGGTAATCTTATCCTCATTTAAATTAAAGGAACAGGGAAGTCAAACACAGACTCTCACTCACTCACACACATACACACACGGTTAATGAAAAAGTGCAGGCAGAGGAATGTTCTAAAGGAATGCCGATGGATGTATGGCATTAATTACTAGTGATGAAGACCATTCATTAATGCTTAATGACTGAGCCTCACAGGCTCATGGCAGCTGAACTCAATTAGTTACATCTTACGGGATGGTCATTGCTGCCCATTCCTCAAATTCCTCTGTAAAAACAGTGAGCAGCTTGCATTGATGCAATAACATTCCTGAACGAAACAAACATGGAGCGTTCATACCCAGATCTGCTATTTAAACTTAAAGAAAGATCTGCATGGAGTATGCAAGACATAATTACACTAGGTAATAAATTTGATTGCATTGAGCACTGGCTCTTGGTTGGTCAGTCAGTGTGTGTTGCACAGTTTCAAGTCTCTGCTCACACATTCTTTCTCACAAAGAAAGGCTTGTCCAACTTCAGCCAACTTTTAATGAGTTTCAGATCTTGGACCCATGCACGAAATGCAGTCAAATGATTTGTGACTAGTTCAGAATGTAAAAGCATGTATCATGCATGGATGGAAGGATGGATGAATGGGTGGATGGATGGATGGATGGATGGTATGTGGGTTGATGGATGGATGGTTGGTATGTGGGTTGATGGATGGATGGATGGATGGGTATGTTGGTTGATGAATGGATGGATGCATGGTATGTGGGTTGATGGATAGATAGATGGATGGATGGATGGATGGATGGATGGGTATCTGGGTTGATGGTTGGATGGATGCATGGTATGTGGGTTGATGGATGGATGGATGGATGGATGGATTGGTATGTGGGTTGATGGATGGGTATGTGGGTTGATGGATGGATGGATGGATGGTATGTGGGTTGATAGATGGATTGATGGATGGATGAATGGATGGTATGTGGGTTGATGGATGGATGCATGGATGGTATGTGGGTTGATGGATGGATGGATGGATGGATGGATGGATGGATGGTATGTGGGTATGGTATGTGGGTTGATGGATGGATGGATGGATGATGATTGGTATGTGGGTTGATGGATGGATGGATGGATGGATGGATGAATGGGTATGTGGGTTGATGGATGGATGGATGGATGGATGGATGGATGGATGGATGGTATGTGGGTTGATGGATGGATGGATGGATGGATGGATGGATGGATGGATGGATGGATGGATGGATGGGTTGATGAATGGATGGATGGATGGTATGTGGGTTGATGGATGGATGGATGGATGGTATGTGGGTTGATGGATGGATGGATGGATGGATGGGTTTCTGGGTTGATGGATGGATGGATGGATGGTTGGTATGTGGGTTGATGGATGGATGGATGGATAAATGGATGAATGGGTATGTGGGTTGATGAATGGATGGATGCATGGTATGTGGGTTGATGGATGGATGGATGGATGCATGGTATGTGGGTTGATGGATGGATATGTATGTGGGTTGATGGATGAATGGATGCATGGTATGTGGGTTGATGGATGGATGGATGGATGGATGGTATGTGGGTTGATGGATGGATGGATGGATGGATGGATGGGTATGTGGGTTGATTGATGGATGGATGGATTGATGGTATGTGGGTTGATGGATGGATGGATGGATGGATGGTATGTGGGTTGATGGATGGATGGAAGGATGGATGGATGGATGGGTATGTGGGTTGATGGATGGATGGATGGATGGATGGTATGTGGGTTGATGGATGGATGGATGGATGGAACTTCATCTTGATTACCACTGTAACACTTACTTTAGAGGGATCAGGAGGCATGACCCCTTCCACTGTAAAGGGGCTCCCTGGCACAGGGTTCTCATCGTAACTGATGTCCACTTTGTAGGGTCCCTCTTCTGGGGGAATATACTGCACCGAGTGCACTTCATTGACATTTCCAGACTCAACCTTGCACGGGATTGGCCGTCGAGAAGGTGAGAGGATTTTCACATCCACTTTGCCCTGGCCACCAGCTCCACGTGTATTAATGGTGAACTCCTGATCTTTTCCAACATCCACTTCTACACAACACACACAGGAGAACCACAGGAGAGTGTCGGTAAATTATGTGTATGTTTTAAAAATTAAACACATATAAAATACACATTATAGGCATCAGATGGAATGTAGACTTCAGACTTACTGGTGTTTAGTCCTTGGACTTTGACCTTGCTGAGGTCCAGTGGAGGAGCGACAGTAATAATGAAGGGGCTTTTGGGGATTGGGTCACCTCCATGGCACACAGAAATGCTCATGTTACCCTAAAACAATGACAGGAAAAATGATTGATTCAGGGTGTAAAATGTGAATCCAAGTAACAAATTTACTAGCAGGACAGCGTTGCAATATTATATTAATTCGATTTCAAAATGTTGTTATAATGGACTTGGACAGGCAAAATGCTGTTTTCTAAGTGCAAATACAGCTTTAAATTTTAAGTTATTTATTTGAAATATGGACAAAGGTTACTGTGAAGGACATTTTTCCTTACACTTTAAAATGTCCTTTAACTTTTTACACACGCATTTGTAAATGGAATATCAGTGGGACAGTAGTTCCCCTATGAATTTCAGACTGTTTAACTTCTATCAAACTGCTATTACACTGGGCAGCAAGTGAGTACCATATGTCATGGAGGGATTTAATGTGTCACGACAAATTTGCCCACATCTGACACTCAGTCATCAAGTGGTAATTAACACTTTGTCAAATCAATTACCACACAGTACATTTATAGCCATGAGACCTTGAATTCATTAGCCCACTGAAAAAAGAGGATAGGTGGATTTGATATCCCTCTGCAAACTTCCTTCGTCCTTCTATTTCTAACACATTAATACATTTGTGACAAGACTTCAAGGCTTTTATTGTATAAATGCTTGAAAAAATGCTGAAAGATCATAACAAATACTGACAGGACATATTAGTGTACAGTATAAACAGTGTATAGAACATGTAGACAGTGTATCTCCATAGAACAAAACATAAGACTTCCTCACTAGCAGACCTCAGGAAGTGAGTGTGGGCCAGTTTACCTCCAACACCATCACCCTGAGCACCGGAGCCCCACAAGGTTGTGTCCTGAGCCCCGTGCTCTACTCTCTCTACATACATGACTGCGTGTCCTCTCACAGCTCTGCCTCTATCATCAAATTCGCTGACAACACAATGGTTATGGGCCTATTCTCAAGCAACAACGAAGCCACCTACCTACACACCATTATTGTTTTTTTCAGTGCTGCTGAAATCTTGATTCTGATTATTCAGATGGTGCTGATTATTTCTTTGATTAAAACAACAACTCTGATAAAAACTCAGGCTCAAAGGTTTATATTAATGTGTTTATAATTTCTATAGTACCAATGTATAAAAATGACTAATATGGCAAATGCTCTATGGACTTTTTAAAGCTATTATAACAAGAGACAACAGCAAACCACATGTTTTGTGGGCACTGAATGTAACTATAAATGGATATATAGTTACATGTCATTATGGCATGTCATTCTAAGCGGAATTAAGTAGTTAGGGAGGTGCTGTTATTGGAAAATAATGCCCGCTGTGCTTCATTCCTTACATGTTAACAAAGTCCAGTGTAATCCTGTATAAGGAAATATTGTTTGTTAAAACTCTTGTGTTTTTCATAAACACAGACTACATTTGATCCTCCTCTTACCTGCTGTAGTGCCGTGTAACGGACAGTAAAGGAGTAATCATGGTTATCGATGATCTCGAAGTCACTGACAGCCTCTACTTTAAGCGCTCCTGTAAAGTGCACCTCCGGCGTGGCCTTGCCCGCTCCTTTCGTGTAGATTGTGAAGTGTGTTGGCTTGCCCACTTCCACACCTACACCCCATTAACACAAAATGATATGAATCATATAAAACAGCACTGCCTTTTCTAACAGACTTCCTTACATACAGATGCAGAACCGTACCAATCTTGCAGAGTCCTGGACCCTCTGCTCTCACTTTATTAGCATCATGAGAGGGATCCACTTTAATACGGAAGGGGCTGATGGGTATCTCCTAGAGTCGAAAGAAAAAATGTGATAACTTTTCATTATGAAATGTAAACAAAGTCATCATTTGCAAAAAGAAAAAATACTAAAGATAATAAATATGCTAATCCTACCTGATCAGCAAACAGCACCATGATAGTGTATCGCCCAGGGCCTGGTGGTGTGTATTTGACAGTGAACGTGTCGTTGTCGTTTTTGATAATGTCAAAATCGATGTCGGCCTCGGCAGAGCTTACCACTCCAGGAGCACACTTGATCCCAATGCTCACATCTCCTATACGATAGAAGACAAAGACAATTATATACAGTTTTGGTAGATATTGCATGCACTATGGTATCAAAAAGAATTATCAATAAAAATAGCATCACTGGATAACTGTATATCAATGGCCTCAAGTGACATTCTGGGAGAAAAATAGTTATGCATATAAAATAAAAGGTTTAAATGAGATCCAAGGCTCTAAGGTTAACATTCTGCGAGTGTGATTGGCCACAACGCAGCTGTCTCATGTTTGTGCTCTGTTGTTATCAAATGTATCCAAGCTTCTACATTTATTACATTATAAAAATAAAATAAAATAACATGACATAAAATATAGTGAAAGAGAAAATATATTTAAGTTTCTACCACTAAAATCAGTATAAAAATCTGCAAGTGAGCTGCAAAAGTACACGGTAAAACCAGATAAGTTCATTTAACTCAAAAACTTTGAGGAAAAAAGTTGATAAATCAATTTTGTTAAGCCAAATACACTTAAATATAAGATTTTACTCAATTAACTCTATTTAAGTGTATTTGGCTTAAAGAAATTAATTCATCAAATTTTGAGGTAATTAGTTTCAGACTGGCACCCTGTCCAGGGTGTACCCCGCCTTGTGCCCGATGCTCCCTGGGATAGGCTCCAGGTTCCCCGTGACCCTGAAAAGGAGTAAGCGGTTGAAGATGGATGGATGGAGGGATGGATAGTTTCCTCAAATGTTTTGAGTTAAATGAACTTTCTGGTTTTACAGTGTATACAATGTGGCTTATGTGATCTTATGCCTAGTGGAATGATCATGAAAATACAGTCTCTATTGTCTCAATGAGATCGGGAAGAAAAGAAAAAACAACACTTTTTTTCAAAAGACAATTTTAGATAAATTATAAAAACTTAAAAGACCTTACACTGTCAGTTAAAAATTATACAGTGTTGGTATTAAACAGTAAAAATGCGCAGGTATGAGATTTAAAAAAAAAAACAACACAAACATGAGAGTAGGAGCAGAAATAAGATGCACAGACTGACCTTGGCCAGCCTCACTGCAATCCACAGTGAAGTATGTGGGTTCATTGGCTTTCAGGCCACTTTTCTCCACACCTGGTCCATACACCTTCACATTCTCAGGATGGCTGCCCTCTCCGATGTTCACCTAAATTTCAAGTCGAGAAATACCAATACTGCTCTGATACTGACTCATAATGTTTTCCTCTTTAAATGTTCATTTTTTTGCAGCGTGTCTGTTCAGGCCCCCTAGTGGTGTAGACGCCGACATCTATAGTCTGACTATTGTGTAAAAATAGCTTTCGTTTAAAGAAAATAGTGACGAAATCATCAAAATCTGCATGACAACTTTCAAAGCAATACGAAGTTTTTCTTTGTCGCTCTGTTGTGGAGCACTCAATAACTGACTAGACGTGTCTCCTCACGACTTGTATAACATTGCCGTTGAAGTACTGGATATTCTGTCTTTCTCATGAGTGAGCTCTTACCCTGAATGGACTGTTGGGTACATTGACCTCACCCCAGGTGATGATGATGGTGTGTTTGATGGGTTTTGTAGGGATGTAGATGCAAAAGAAAGTGTCATCACCATTGTCTGTAATTTGGATGTCAATAGGATAACCTTCAGAGTCCTAAAGAAAAAAGTCATCACAAAGTCAAATAAAAAGGCAATCCGGGAGAATTTAAAAAAAGGATTTCTGGTGCCTCATTGTGTCCTCTTACAAAATGAAGGGATGCATATGGAAAATGGCTAATAAAATAATTTTAAGAGACTCTGAATATAATTTAAAGGGATTCTGGAGGTTCCGCACATACTTATACAGGATCTGAGACTCAATGCTTGTGGATGTGGGTTCAGCCTGTGAAATCAAAGCTATTACTGAAGGTAGATACCTGAGCGTAGATCTTCAGCTGACCCCTGCCTGCTCCTTGAGCATCTATAGTGAAGTCTGCTGGTTTGTTTACGATGCAGCCGGTGGGCTCCAAACCAGGACCATAACATTTCACCTGCATCAAGAAGGAAAATCCAACAGTACTGTCACTACATATTTCCATCTATCATTAGGAGACAGTATGGTTATCATTCTTTTTTTTTGTTTTATTTTTTAAATATACTATTTAATTATCAGTAGTCATAAATATTTGGAACATAAAGCACAATGAGGTGATGGACCTTCTCAGGAAAAACATCATTGGCTGCAGGAAGTATGTGTGCCATGAAGGGGCTGTCCTTAATGTCCTCATCATCACAGATTACATGGACAGCATAGTCACCAGGCTCCGTGGGCCAGTAGAGAACATCACAGGAGCCATCACCCTTATCATCACACTCGATCTTAGCCTGAGACGGGCCTTCAATGGAGAATCCTATACATACACACACACACACACACACACACATAAATGTCATGGGAGAGAACCTTACATTTATAGCCTGCTTTCTGTTACACTCACACATTATAAACAATGAACTCAGACCTCCATACTTCTGACTGTGCAGGAGGAATAAAGAAAACAGAAAAACATAACAAGCCTTACCCAGAGTTCCCACCTCTGTCCCAATGGCCTCCACAACAAAGTCAGCTGACTTGCCCACCATGCCTGTCTCCAGGCCTGGACCCCACGCTCTCACCTTCTGAGCTCCTGCATCCTCACTGATCAACACCTCGAATGGACTACCCACACACACACACACACACAAAAGTGAGGGAGGTATATCACAGAAGCTGTTGTTCAGACACCCCTCCAGATGATCTCTACGGTGTACTACAGTTTTCATAAATCTCTTATTTATGAAAGTAATTTCCCCAGGTCTTTGACCTTAAAAGAATACTCCAGTTGATGTTTCAGCATAATCCACATCTACCATATTGTTAACAAATGGTTGATAACCCCTAACAATAATTTGGAGACATTTCCCTTTAATAAGAAAAGAACAGAAAAAAACATGGATTTAAAACTCCCTTATAATGGAAGTCGAAGGGGAATTGTTAGGGCAGTTATTGAACATTCATGAAAATGCATTTTGTGAACTATTCAGTGAAAGGTATTTGCAAATTAAGCCCTAATTCTTCATGATTCATCCTTTCTTACATGAGACTACTTTTTGAAGAATTTGTAGCTCAAATGAAATTTGAAATTATTGTATTGACCCAGTATAAAAAGATGGAGAACTCTACATAACCACTGATATGATAAGACATTCTCTTATGTCTGTCTTATACTATAACATTAAAGCCAATAATTTTGAATTTGCATTATATTTTCATTGACTAATCATTTATTGACAAAATATAACAAATGCCCTTAGAATGACATTTTTGTTATTTTCTCAGAGCAAGGACAGTGTCAAAATTCCTGTCTGTGTTAGTCAAATATACTGTACGCACATGCATAGAGATTAAGTTTGTATAGAGATCATTGGTTATACATTTGGCAATGAGATTATAGCATGTATAGAGCTTAAGTTGAACCATGTCAGAGTATTCCTTTAAAAACGATTTCAGCTGTATAATGTTCTCACCTGCGTGGGATGGCGTGTCCTCCCCAGGTGATGATCACAGTGTATTTTCCAGGAAAAACTGGGTAGTAGTTGCACTCATATACCCCATCACCCAAGTCACACACTTTCACAGGTTCATCTCCACCCTCTTAACAGTAAAAACAAAGACAATTTTAATAGAATAATAGATATATAACTTCAGGAAAACACTGATATTGGAAGAAATCTGGCACTGAATCTGGTTTTATGATGGAGCTTCAGAACGCACTTACTTGGGTTTTTGATGAGGACCCGCAGGTCTCCGCTACCTGCCCCTCTGGTGTAAACTTTAAAATCAGCCACCTCCTTCACCCGCACACCCTTGGGCTGTAGACCACGTCCGATGGCCCGACAAGCATTCGGGTTACTCGCTGTTGAGTGAGGAAAGGGGTTAACAGATGCATGTAGACACACTGGCATACTGTACACACACTGACATAACACAGATCTCTTGGGATTTAGTGTTAGTTCGGATGAGCATGTCGCTGCAGATGAGAGTAAAGTATGGGTGGTTACATGAAAAATTAATAGCTCAAGCACATAGTTTGCATGTATATGTTAAGTTTGATTATTTAGACTAATTATTTAGGAATATCATACACTTGTGCTAGTACAAACAGGTCTAAAAATCCCTTTTAGAGATGAATTACTTTAGCTAAAATTCAGTGAAATATGAATATAAAGTAAATGCTCATATTCTTTTACCGTTAATGTTAGCAAGCTATGAGCCAACAAGACTCGTTTCTGAGAAAATTTTTGTTATATAGAGTAGTGTGCAAAAGTCTTAGGCACATGCAGAGAAATGCTGTAGAGCAATGATGCCTTCAAATTCATTCCATCCATTCATCTTCAACCGCTTACTCCTTTTCAGGGTCACGGGGGAACCTGGAGCCTATCCCAGGGAGCATCAGGCACAAGGTGGGGTACACCCTGGACAGGGTGCCAGTCCATCACAGGGCACAATCACATACACATTCATACACTACGGACACTTTAGACACGCCAATCAGCCTACCATGCATGTCTTTGGACTGGGGGAGGAAACCGGAGTACCCAGAGGAAACCCCCGACACACGGGGAGAACATGCAAACTCCGCACACACATGGCCCTGGCAGGATTCGAACCATTTCGAAATTAAATGGTTCGATATTTAAAAAATACTGTGAAGTGCAGTAAACAGTAATAAATGAAACAAAGTCAATATTTGGTATGAAAATAGTAGTCTCTGATACAGTTGGTGCAGTTTTATAAGGAAATTAGTGGTAAGTTTCATTGAGAATGTTGCAGAACCTGGAGATTTTGACGGTCACACTCGCTTCATTATTCTGCAGCAAAGCCCAGCAGCCTTCATTGTGTTTTTTGTCTGAAAAGTGTCTCTTATGTAATACGCTGCTTTCTTTAATGACATTTTTCAAACATTTTTCTGTAACATTTCATTTTGTTTTAGAAAACTCATGTTTGGCAATCTAAAATGTTTTTGTACGGACTCGATAACGTACAAGTCATAAAATAAAAACAAAGTTTGTATTAAAAATAATAGGGTGCCTAAAACTTTTGCACAGTACTGTACTGTAGATTAATATAATATAAACATTCATAATGTTTACTGTTACTGTTAGATTAGCTAATCCTAGCTAACCAGGCAGGATTTCTGGGAAGATTTTTATGTCACATATACATTATATGTTCACTCATTCAATTTCAATAAACGCTTAATCCTAATCAGGGTCACGATGAATCTGGAGCGAATCCCAGTACTGAACTACTTACCCTGAGATTTCACCCAGAATTAGCACCAGTCTATCGCTGGAGGGTTTTGGTTGTTTTTTGTTTTTGTTTTTTTTTTTTAAACTCTGTGAGCTAGCCAAGTTAATATGAGAGAACCTGACAGGATTTCAAAGAAGACTTTTAAACCAAAAATATCTTAATATAAATGTTAAAGTACACCAAAGATACAGTACATGTACAGTACATATGTAGTACAAGTTGAGATATTTTCTTTTTTTTATCCTAACTGGATTTCTGAAAGGATATTTAAGTTATATATTTAAGTATTGGTTAAAGCTAGCCAAGCTAACTGTATTCCAGCGAACCAAAGAAATGGCTCCTGAGGAGATCAATTTGAGGTCTGTTTTTGTTTTATTGTTTGTTTGTTTGTTTGTTTGTTTTATCCTGACAGGATTTCTGAAAGGATATAGAAAGTCATATGCAGTAATCTCTTTAGTCCTAAAGCTAGCCAAGCTAATATGTGCTATCCTGACAGGATTTCAGATAAGATATTTAGGTTATACATATTCTTGTGAATGTTAGTTAGCAAGTTAGCTAACATGAGTCAACTTTACTGCTAAATATTAGACAAGCTAATATGAGCTAAACTGTCAGGATTTTAAAGAGGAATTTCAAGACATGTTCATTAATATTATTAATCATCACTACTAGCTAGCTAGATGGACAAGACAAAGCTAACTTGGCAGTATATGATAGCAATCATCTATCCCACTTATATAAAGACATCAGTCAATGGTCTTCAGAAAGACTCTTACGTTGGTCTATTAGAAAATTGGTCTATTAGAAATGGCAGGCCAATTTTAAAAATTACTGAATAAAAAATACATGGACTTATTTTAGATCTGGGTCTCTTTTGCTGGGTTTCATATTTTGAAGGTAATGTCAGACCTTATAGGTCAAGAACAGCGCTAATATACTAATTTAGCAACATCATAGAGTGGCTCCATATGAAAGCCCTTTTCAATAAGCAACCGAAGCCATTTTGTAATTCCAGTCTCACCTAGCCAAACCAAAAAAAAAAAAAAGAGCTTGAAGAAAAGAAAATGTGTATGCTGCCTTATTACTAGATATCAGCTCATTTGTGTTTGAATAAAGTTGAACTAGCCATGTTGTGTTAGAAACATGTTAATCAGCAGACAATAAATGGATGATGTTGATTATGGAAGGCATGATGAACACAAATAATGATGATGATGATGATAATGATGATGATGATGATGATGATGATCATGATGATGGGACAGTGATTAGGATGATCATTTGTTGAACAACAACAACAACAACAACAACAAAGAAGATGATGATGATTTACTAGACGTTCACTTTGACAAGAGCCCCATGAATGCCAGATCTAGTTTTGGTAATAAATCAATCACATGCTTAATATTTTATCACTGGTCAGGTTAAGGTTATTAGAAATTAATTCAAGAGTTCAGTAATTATTATATCATACGTTATGGTATGTTAATTTTGGAATTATTACATTAGCAAATATTAGAGTATTAAAATATCAGATCCAGCCCAACTGCAGAGGTCGTGCAGTTGAAAATGGAGCATTTGTAAAGGTGATCGTCCAGCTTTCTTTCTGCGGGATTAAGATGGGACCGGCAGCAAATCGAGCGTTTGTCTGTTTTGAATCTCTCACACAATGTCCTGCATACATTCCAATCCCTCCCTGCTGCAAGTTGTATGTAAGGTTTTGCTGTCACAGATGGCCAAGCACTGGAACATGCCAAAAAGCCAGGAGAAAGAGGGTTAGCGTGTCGAAATAGACACACCAGAGGAATTGAAAAGGAAAACAGGGACAGGGAGAGATGGACAGGGTCAGGGAGGGACAAGGAAAGACAGAAAGGGTCAGGGATGATTAGAGAGAGACAAAGAGAAATATGGGATGGAGGGAAGCGAAACGACGAAGCTTGCGCAGGCATGTGCCGCACCCAGCGGGCCATACTGACTTGCTCGCCTGGGTTTGGGCGGCGTTGGGGGGGGCATTTTCTTGGACTTTTCAGAGGGCGGCGTGCGAATAGACTGAGGGATTATCTGAACCGGGGAGCCGGCTGGCACGCTGCTCAGAAGAGCTAGAATGACACACAGGCGAAAAAGAATACAGCAACACTTTCAGAATATGTGTGTATATGTGTGTACCGATCCCCCGGAGCAGAGAACACATTAGAAAACCTCCGGTGATACCCAAAAACCACGTTCCAGCCTGGACACTCACACAGCATCACATAGTCAGCATACATGTTTTTCAAGAAATGAGAAAAAACATCCATCAGCCAAACTACATTATGCACTTTAAGTAATTATGCAAATAACAGCGATTGACAAGAAAGGACTTTAGTGGTCAGGGAGAAATAGCAAATTACAGAGATTAAACGGGACATTGTACTAGGTACTGTATGTGTCTATAAGGTCTGTGTTTACTGTAAATAGCTTTTTTTTTAATAAAACAGAAAGTATTGGGGAGGGTGGAGTAAAAGTGATTACAGTCATTAAGTGATCAGTATTAGCTAAATCATATAGCAGGCACGTTGTGTTGTCAAGTCTCACCCTCTGAGATGTGTACAGTAAAAGGGCTTCTGGGTATTTGCTGGCCAGCGAATGTTACATAGATAACATGAGGTCCTTCCAGTACAGGGCCGTATGTGCAGCGGAAAATGCTGTCCCCTCTGTTCTCCAGTATGATCTCCACCGTGTCCCTACGACCCTGTGAATCCACAATGATCACACACACGTCACCTGCTCCCGCACCTGAGAAAACACACATATTCATGTACCGCAGAGTTATGGTTATGAATGAAACTATCCTGGATTACTCTATGCTTTGTTGAATGTCTTCGTTTAGAAGTCTACTCTGGACCCCGACCTGCAGTATAGATGTCGAAGTAAGTGGGCTTGTTGGCCACATTTCCCACTGGTTCCAAGCCTGGACCACGTGCCTGCACCTTGTTGGGGTCTCCCAGAGCTTTGGATACGTTTACAAGGAAGGGGCTGTTGTTAATGTCCTGCCCAGCAAACAACACTTTCACCTTGGCACAAGAGCAAGCAGACATAAAATGACATAAAATGCAATGCTTATTTGACATTAAAATGTGTGTAGAGTTGGCATTTGATTCATCATAAAATACGGCAAGTTAATTATCCTGAAGTAATACTAGTGAGCCAGCCAAGAAAGTCTAGGATGCCAGTATTTTACTCTTCAAAGAGAGGATCTTGAAACATTGCCGGACAATATTAAAATACAACAACAATCCCAAGAATGGCTCATTTTCTACAACTGATTCTCAGATTTTAATTTACCAGACATAAATAGCACTGCATACATTCTATCACCTTATGTTGTTAATGCCATTTGAGATTTTATATGAATCACTTATATCTAGCTCTAAAAATCAAATGACAAGAAAACATGCTTGTGTTTAAAATCCGAAAGACTAAATTGTGACAGAATTGCGATATTGCCTCCCAAAGTCACCAGAAAATGAAAGAAAAAAAAACCATTGGCAGACAGTCATGACATAATCGCTGGAGATTAACTAGCCATATGGTAGAACAGCTAGTTAAAAAAAATTTTGACTCAACTCGCAACTCAGGATGATTGTGTGATGATTACATGTGATCAATCAATGGGTTGTGATCAACTATTCCTGGTCCACCCATACAGGATGTCCCTGTTTGGTACACGTTAATACTAAGAAACAACAAAATATAAAACATAACGGTGGGTACCTTATGAAGACCTTCCACTTTGGGCAAATAGACTACAGAGTAGGTTCTGTTCTTGTCATTGTTGGGAATCACTCGAGCCTGGAAGAAGTACAGATGACACGCTATGCTAATGAGGACAATAAGTAACTGTTATTCGAAATTCTCAAAATTAAACATGATGTCTGACCTCCTCCGTGTGACCTTCAGGATCCTCGACATACACCAGCACCTCACCAAGCCCCGCCTCTACTGTCTCAACTATAAACTCAGCTGGTTTTAACACCATGTTTCCTCTGGGCTCGATGCCTGAATAGATAGTAAAGATAAAGGCAATAAATAGGGTAAAAACTACATAATAAAGACAACAATGTTGGATCCCTTGATTTGGGAAAAGTGTCCTTCACCAGGGCCGTAGGCTTTGGACCTCTTGGGGTGCAGAGTTTTGCAGCGCAGTGGAGCACCAGGCTTCAGCTTGGCTTTAGGGAACTGTGACAAGTAAGTCATGACAGAGTGCTCATCCACATTCGGGTCCACGATCTCTTCAGGAGCTATAACCTGCGCAGGGCAAAGGTCAAAGTGATTACAGGTTGGTAGGGTTAACGTTGAACAATATCTAGTTATATTTTTATTAGGAGTAAGATCAAAATTTGTAGTGTACTTCTGAAATGAAATGATGAAGCATTTACCATGTTAACACTTGAATTAAACACATTGTTAAACACATAGGGTGGCTGTGACTCAGTCGGTAGAGCGGGTTGTCCACTAATCCACTAATCGTGGGGTTAGCGGTTCGAATCCCGGCCCGGGTGATCCCATGCCGAAGTGTCCTTGGGCAAGACACTGAACTCTAAGTTGCCCCCAATGGCAAGCTAGCACCTTGCATGGAAGCTCTGCTACCATTGGTGTGTGAATGAGCTCTCATTGTAAGTCGCTTGTAAATGTAAAAATTATATTTCTGTAAAGCTACTTTGAGACAATGTCCATTGTAAAAAGCGCTATACAAATTGATTAATTATTATTATTATTATTGTAGTAGCAATTCTGTACAGCATGATACTTAAGGGTTCAACAGTGCAGCAGCAATTTAGAAACAATAGGCCTATAATGGTCATTCCTTTAGATGGACAGTAACGCCTCCTAAAAAATGAGTCTTCCAAGCTGTTTTCCTCTTTTCCGAATACAACCATGCACCAAAAATAGCTTAGTGTTATGATTGCATTTACATTTGCATTTATTCATTTAGCAGACACTTTTATACAAAGCAACTTACAAATGAGAAAATACAAGCAAAGCGATATTACAAGCAGAGAGCAATACAAGTAGTGCTACTATACAAGATTTATAAATGGTAAATGGTGCACTTATGTAGAACTTTTATCCAAAGCACTTTACACTGTTTCTTACGATTAGTGGACAACCCGCTCTACCACCTGATCCACAGCCGCCTCAATTTAAGATTGAGTTCTAGAAAAGCAAAGTGCACAGAGTAGAGGTGTAAGAGCCAGAGTAGGTTGTTTTTTGTTTATTTCTGGGTTTTATTAGGATAATGTCGGGGTTGGCATTTTAGGGGTTTGTTAGGTGTTCACTGAAGAGGTGGGTCTTTAGCTGTTTTTGAAGATGGTGACAGATTCTGCGGTCTGGATTGAGGTTGGAAGTTCATTCCACCACTGAGGAACAGTTAGTGTGAAGGTTCTGGAAAGGTGCTACTAAGCGTCGGTCGTTAACCGAACGCAGATTGCGTGAGGGAACGTAAGCCTCACGCAGGGTGCTCACGGAGGGTGCTGTTTCAGACAAGGTCTTGTAGGTGAGCATCAAGGCCTTGAATTTGATACAGGTGTCTACAGGAAGCCAGTGGAGGGAGATGAAGAGGGGTGTGACATGGATCTTTTTGGGCTAGTTGAAGACGAGACGTGCTGCTGCATTGGACGATGATTGTATTTCTGTGTGGCATGTCTGCAATGCATTAATGAAAATGAAATGCAACGAAAATGGGAAATTACTTTCACTTCTGATGTTCTGTATATCATACTTTAAAAAGTAACACCTGCTGATTTTTTTTTTTCACCGAAGAGCTCAAGTGCAGTAAGAGTAATGTCTGGCAAATTGTCCTCATGTCAGACGGAAAATAAAAGCAATGGCGTCTGTGTACTGCATTTCACTTTTTCCTCGCAGCACAATTCCTTTTCTGTCTCACAAGCATATTCAAACGCATTATAAATTTCAACCCCTTCACAGGGAACACATTAGAGTTCTCACTGTGAAGGGTTGGAGACTTCAGATAGAGTAGGACATAGTCATGATCACTTCAAAATGAAGTGCAGCGCCATGAGATTCCTGAGAAAAGAAGCACCATGTACAAACCCACTTCAGTTGAAGTTATGGGGCATGACTGGGCATGCAGATCGACCAGAAAAGAGAGAACGAAAGAAAGAGGAAGAGAAAATGTTTATTGTGGCAAGAGAATCAACAGTCTAGAATCTGGGCCCTTTTTTTTTTTTTTTACAAAGAATCTTATCTTACCGCTACTGTTAACTAACAGTAACTTTAGTGTCACTAAAAGCACCTAACATGCTCTTTTTTGAATGGAAAGAAAGGAAGGAAAACTATGCTGGACAATGTGTGGTCTGGAGAGAGTATTTTTCTATTTGATGTTAAACACTAGTTCATTTATACTACATAACTGCATTTTCATATTACATGTAAAGCTTGCTGTCATTAGATCTACTTCATATTGTCCGGACATTACACAAAGTTTTGCACTCAAATGTAATTTGGAAAAGGAATTCAGATCCTTTATCCTGCTATGTGGGTTACTGTAAAAGTATCTTGTTCATGCTATTACTCTTCTCATATGCTGCGTCAATGGCCAAACATTCTTTTACATATAATAAAGTGCCATGGAGCTGTTTTATATTCATTTCCAATTGCAGTATAATTTGTTTCCTGAGTCACTGTGTCTCTTCTATCCACTCACACCTCTCTTTCACACCATGCTGTTTAAGTGGTTGCTTTATTTAACCCCTGACTGAAAGGAAAAGAAGCATCTGAAAATAGTGTCCCTAGGAATTTAGCACAGCTGTAGAGAAGCAGAGAGAGAGAGAGAGAGAGAGAGAGAGAGAGAGAGAGAGAGAGAGAGAGAGCCCACAGCTGAATTAAAACTCATGTTAAACATGTAGCAAATAGGTCATGGTCCTTCAACGTTTTCTTCATTTGCCAAAACATGCTTCTTATACACACAGCAGAATCAGATAAATTGGCATCTAGAGAATCTGAAGCCATATTCATCATGTTGCTAAAAAACATTCCCACAGCATGATGCTGATTCATCATATGAATCAAATAGGCTAAGTGATGATGAGCTGTGGCTTGTTTCTTCCAGAAGAGTTCAATCCTGGTTTAAGCACACCATAGAATCTTGCTTCTCATGGCCTGGGAGTCAACAAAGTGAACTCCCATGTGAAATTTTCTCAACACTAAAGCTTTTGTTGATGGAGTTCTGTGGAGATGGCTGTACTTCTGGCAGGTTCTCCTACCTCTACAGGACTTCTGGAATTCTGTCAGCGGGACCATCAGGTGCTTCAGTGGATCTTAACTTCTTCCATTTAAGAACGATGGGAGTCACTGTGTTTATCAAAGCATTTACAGCTTCCCCAGATCTGTGCCCCAACACTATCCTATTCTAGGATGCTTTCAAATATGTAGCGTTTAGTTCACTTGAATCAAACCCTGATGTGTCCCCCCGTCCTGTCCCCCATCAGGTGCAGACCAAAGAACATATGAGCATGGAATTCCTGCTTGGTTCAATTGCAGTCTGAAAGTGATTGGATTCTGATTTATCATAACTGCAGGAAGAGAAACAAACATGCTGTGTTTTGGGGTTGCAACATTTTTTGGTAAAGCAGAGAATCAGAGCCATGAGGCACAAACTGAGACAAAGACCAGAGCTGCTGTGTATTTGGACCAACAAAGAAAAAGAGAAAACACTGGATGTGGTACACAAATGTTGTAAACTAATTATTTATATAATTATCTAACCGTTTATTTAGCACCGGCTCTATATGTTTTGTGCTTGAGTGATTATATGTGCACTTGGCGAAATGTTTGTTTACTGTTCTTTGGTTAGTGTTCTCTGTTGCCATATTGCTGACTAATGATCGAAAAAGTTTTACCAAACCAAACCAAATAGCAAAAAACCTAAAAGTATCAGATTCAGTGTAAACTGAGGTGTTAAAGTGCTCTTAGAAGACAATTTGAATGACTTCACGGTTTATTTTTTCATGGTAAGCTGTGATGAGACACACTATACAGCCAAAAGTGGTTCTTCCCCAAACTATTGCCACAAACACTGGAAAGGTACAATTGTATAGAATGTCTTTGCATGCTCTAGCATTACAGTTTCCCTTGACTGGAATTAAGAGACCCAATCCTGTTCCAACACGACAATGCCACTGTGCACAAAGCCAGCTCCAAGAAGACGAGTGTCCTGCAAAGAACCCTGACCTCAAACCCGGACACAACCCACGGCTTCAAGCAGTCGTCTGAAAGCTTTCATAAAATTAAAAATGAAACACCCAAAACTGTATGCAGTACCATAACGAAGAGCAACTGTATGTTGATACGTGAAATTCTGGAGAGAACGTCGGACGGCGCGGTGACGTACTGACGTGTGCTGTTAATCGCTCTATGTTCTATAACATGTAAAACCTGAACATGAGAGGAATAGTCTAAAAACAACTCATGTAAACACCTTAATCAGAATATTGTCTTATTCAGAATAAGGTAAATAATTAGATTATTGCTGTCCACTGACTGCACCCCAGACCTACTCACCCAATATTAATACCTGACCTCACTAATGCTCTTCTGGCTGAATGAATACAAATCCCCACAGCCATGCTCCAAAATCTAGTGGAAAGCCTTCCCAGAACAGTGAAGGTTATTATAAAGAGGGGAACACATTTGGAATAAGATGTTGAACATATGTGTGTGATGCTCAGGTGGCCATTTAGGCAGAAGTTTGTCATTCCAAATCATGTCCAAACAACTGAATGTACCACAGATGAACTTTAGTCAAGTTGTAGAAACATGAACATGAACAATATTATTATTATTATTATTATTATTATTATTATTATTATTATTATTATTATTATTATTCCGCTCTTGAGTCTATGGCAGCCCATAGAACCTCTTGCTGGAAAGTTTGACACACAAATAGAGAACATTCTGACCTGTAAATACAGCAAATTTGGTGACTCTAACTCAATCCCTCTAGCGCCACCAACTGTCCAAATTTGCACTCACTTTCATGTTAATAAATTTTGAACCATGAGTCCTAGAAACTATTTCTTTCCCTCTGATTCCTTTGCTCAAGACAAGGCATCTTATGACATCATTTTCATTAAAAATTTTCCGCCATTTTGAATTTTCACACAATTTTGATAAATCATACCATATTCGAATGACGCTTCAACGAATTCAACAAAGCGCATGCCAAAATGGATGTGAGGGTATATCTCGGTAACAATTTAGCGTATTTATACCAAACTTATTATTTATCATATGCATCATGAAGTGAGGGTGCCTGCTGAGTTTTGGAACAGTGCCACCTAATGTGGAAAAAAAGTACATTTTTGCTTATAACTTCTGAACAGTTTGTCATGAAATCATCAAATTGGTCTCAATAGATTCACTGGGGCATACCAAGTCCAACAATATGTTCCTATGTTGGCCATTTTGGATGTTGGCCATTTTGAATGTAGTCATAAAATGCTGTATTTTATGACCAACTTTGGCGTATTGTTACAAACCTCTGAATGTGTCTTTGGCACCAAACTCTGAAGGGACTCAAAAAGCTGCAGGACACTGCCACCTTGTGGTCAAAATTATTCTTCTATTTCTAAAAATGCTAATAGCTATTGACTCCTTTTGCCTACTGTCATGTGTCTTGTTAGATTCCTTGGAGAATTGTTAGAACAATGATCTCAATTATGTCATGATTGAACAAACTTCCTGTCTGCCATTTTTAAATGTTTTGAAAACATACCATTTTGAACACCTCCTCGACCGTTTGGCCGATTTGTATGAAGATTGGCCTGCATCATCTAGAGGCACTCACGACAAAAATTACTCACAGAATTTTGATAAACCATTCTATTTTCGAATGGTGCTTCAAAGAATTTCACAAAGAATGTGCAAAATTTAACTTGAGGCTGTATCTCCTCAACACTTTGAGTAAAAAGTATTTGGTCCCCTGCTGATTTTGTACATTTGACCACTGACAAAGAAAGGATCAGTCTATAATTTTAATGGTAGGTTTATTGGAACAGTGAGAGACAGAATAACAACAACAAAATCCAGAAAATGTTATAAATTGATTTGCATTTTAATGAGGGAAATAAGTATTTGACCCCTCTGTAAAACATGACTTAGTACTTAATGACTTAGGATAATTACAGGCTCTGGTGCAAACACAGCATAGTAATCCCTTCACAAAGTACATCATGTCATTCTTATGTGTTTCTTCTCCAAACCTTAAATTAATAGTTGTTTGTTCCATCACCAGTTAGCCTGATTTCATTTCAGGAAATGCATGACAAATCATGAAAAAATTTATACTAGGCTATATTTATATTTATAAGAGGAGAAATTCGATCAAATTCAGACAAACCTGAACAAATAAATGGTAAATGGTGCACTTATATAGCGCTTTTATCCATAGCGCTTTACACTGTGTCTCATTCACCCATTCACACACACACACACACCAATGGTAGCAGAGCTGCCATGCAAGGTGCTAGCTTGCCATCGGGGGCAACTTGGGGTTCAGTGACTTGCCCAAGGACACTTCGGCATGGGATCACCCGGGCCGGGATTCGAACCACCAACCCTGCTCTACCGACTGAGCCGCAAGATCATACTGCATGAAATCACACACACACACTAAAAACACTATCTCTGTCTGAATGTCTGAAGTACCGTGCAGCTCACTGACCTAACCTAACACTGCAAGTTAATGTAAAGTTGCACCTGTTTCTCTTTTCCAAGATCAAAATATGCACAGAGAGATCACATGAGTGAACATGAGATCCATTGCCTACCTGAGGGACACCAAGCCAGTCATCAGCCTGCTGCATGGCCTCCCTGGCATTCTCCACTGGCTGATTGGGGTCCCACATCTCCCAGTCAGGACACAGACCTGGTTAAGACACGACAGACACAGAAGGACAGAGAGCGAGAAAGAGAGAGAGAGAGAGAGAGAGAGAGAGAGAGCGTTAATCATGGTAGACAGACACCATTCCTTTAAGTTCCACCACCCAACCTCTGTCATTGCAACAATCATAACAAACAATGTAACACAGGTTTGTTCGGTGAATGTGGAGCTAAATATGCTTCACTGAAAATAGACTGGCAATTTGCACTGTAATACCATTTTCTAAGTGTAGGGGATGAATAGGCGTCAATAATCAGACTGAAAACAAGCAATCTAGGAATAGCTGAACAGTTAAAGCAGTTGAAGGGATGGTTCAAATATTTTGGGGAATATTTAGAATAATTCAGTGTCAATGTACTAATTTCTGTTTGTCTGGGTTGCACCAAGAAAAATTTAAGCTAGTTAATTAATAGTGCATTTTAAGTATACTTTTAAATATACTAAAATTCATGCCGATAATGGACTTAAAGTACTTAAGAATCCTACATATTTCTAAGGATTAGCTTATTTTAAAGACACAAACTAATATTAGTATTGGTATTCATATTAGTAGCAGTAGTAGCAGCAGCAGTAGCAGCAACAGCAGCAGTAGTACTAGGAGTAATAGCAATAGTAGTAGTAGTAGTAGTAGAAGTGTGACTGGTAGCAGTTGTAGTAGTAGTAATAGCAGGACTAGTAGTGGTTTTGTAGTAGTCGTAGTAATAGTAATAGTAGTAGTAGTAGTAATAGTAGTGTTACTGGTTGCAGTTGTAGTAGTCGTAGTAATAGTAATAGTAGTAGTAGTAGTAATAGTGTTACTGGTAGCAGTTGTAGTAGTAGTAGTAATAGCAGGACTAGTAGTAGTAGTAGTAATAGTAGTAGTAGTAGTAGTAGTAATAGTAGTAGTAGTAGTAGTAGTAGTAGTAGTAGTAGTAGTAGTAGTAGTAGTAGAAGTGTTACTGGTTGCAGTTGTAGTACTAGTAGTAATACCAGGACTAGTAGTAGTTGTAATAGTAGTAGTAGTAGTAGTAGTAGTAGTAGTAGTAGTAGTAGTAGTAGTAGAAGAAGTGTTACCGGTTGCAGTTGTAGTAGTAGTAATAGCAGAACTAGTAGTGATTTTGTAGTAGTAGTAGTAGTAGTAATAGTAGTAGTGGTAGTACTGTTAATGGTAGCAGTTGTAGTAGTCGTATCAGTAATAGCAGGACTAGTAGTGGTTTTGTAGTAGAAATAGTAGTAGTAGTAGTAGTAGTAGTAGTAGTAGTAGTACTCGTAGTAGTAGTAATAGTAATAGTAGTAGTAGTAGTGTTACTGGTAGCAGTAATAGTAGTAGTAGTAATAGCAGGACTAGTAGTGGCTTTGTAGTAGTAGTAATAGTAGTGGTAGTAGTAATAGTAGTAATAATAGTAGTAGTAGTAATAGTAGTAGTAGTAATAGTAGTAGTAGTATTACTGATAGCAGTTGTAGTATTAGTATCAGTAATAGCAGGACTAGTAGTGGTTGTGTAGTAGTAGAAGCGGCAGTGATAGTAGTAGTAGCAGCTGTTGTTGTAGAAGTGGCAGTAATAGGAGTAATTGTAGTGGTGATATCAGTAGTAATATTAGTATTATTAGTATTATTAGTAATACAAGTATTAACAGTAATAGTAGAAGTATTAGTAATAGGATGTTCATATAATATGTAGAATAAGTATATATCATTAAAAGCAAAATAAAATCAACAGAAAAGACAATTTGATTATTCGTACCATAATCATGAGCAAAAATTTGGTAACTGTAACAGGACTACTCTGTATGTTCCATGTAAACTTTAAATGCATCATATCCACTACATCATGCTCTTTATACAGCTCTTTTCACACCTCCAATCTGTTAATGAATTCTGGCAGTCTAAAGTAACAAAATAACTTCCTTAAACAAACATTAGCTACTCTCCCGGGTGACGTGAATGCAGAGATGTAAGATTATAAGATGCTGGATAACGAGCTGGCAGGGTGAGAGGGGCGTTTCGATCGAACGTAACAAACGATCATGAAACCACGAGACTCCACCGTCGCTGCCAAACACGTATATCAGAACCAGATTCGCGCTGTTTAATCCTTTGGCACAGCAAGTACCAAGATCTAAACTCACACAAGCCTGTGATTAGCTCAAATGGTCCACCTCCTACCTCCTACTGCCAAAAGTGATAAAGCAAAAGCTTTTTCATCGCTGTTTAAAGGCCCAAACTGGCATTCAGACCCAAAATGGCCATGTAAACGTCAAAGTCCCTTTTGAGAATAAATAGAGAATTGAAAAAGAAAGCAAGGTACAGTTATGCTACACGTAAAAACAGCCACAAGACCCTGAAGCACTATATAATGTACACACAAACAACAGTGCAGCAGTGCAGCACATGTTTTGTAATTTTACTTAATTGCACACTTAATTGTGTTTGAGTTGGTGCCTCTGATAATCTCCATGGTGCTACACTATAAATTAGAAAGTCCTGATCTTACACTCACACACACTTACAATCACCTGTAACACCCCCCACCCACATCCCCCGCAAAACACTACAGCACAATGACTGGTCTTTCGCCAATGAGCATGTTGTACAACAACACAATCCACTTAGCAGTGAATCACTTAGCAGCATCAGATAGTATATGCATAGAAGTCTCAATTAAATTGAACAGAATGTGTTGATTACTTTTCTATAACAGCAGCTCTGACAATAACGGGCTTATAATAAAAGGTTTACATTAATGCCTTCATTCTAATATGTTATCATTGCTGTAGTAATCAGAAATTCGCCGGGACTTGTATGGCAGGCATTATAAATGATTGAAGACTAATAATAAACAGATTCCATTTTAAAAAGCATATAGCAAATTTATCATGCATTGATATGGTGAGGTTTTCCGTATTAAGCGTTTATGGAAGGAGTCGCAAATGTCAGTGAGGTATTACTGTTTCCTTTAAGTTTTCCACCACAGGACTGTCGGAGGACATTGTGATTTGCAGTTTCTCTTTAACAAACTGTATTGTTGCCTTATTAACTTCAAGAACGGATATTTACATTTACATTTATTCATTTAGCAGACGCTTTTATCCAAAGCGACTTACAAATGAGAGCACACTCACACACCAATGGTAGCAGAGCTGCCATGCAAGGTGCTAGCTTGCCATCGGGGGCAACTTAGGGTTCAGTGTCTTGCCCAAGGACACTTCGGCATGGGATCACCCGGGCCGGGATTCGAACCACCAACCCTACGATTAGTGGATTAGTGGACAACCCACTCTACTGACTGAGCCACAGCCGCCCGTATTTACCGCATTTACCGCATTTACTATATATACATTTATAGCTGTTATAATGTAAGTGTAATGCAAAGTAACTATAAAGGGATAAGAAGTGTCATTATGAACTTTGTAGTGGCAACAGTAAGTCTTTACATCGGGCTGCATGGCACTACTCATCATTGATTATTGTTCCTCCAACAGCAAGCCCTGTCTGTTTTATTCCATACTTAGACGAGCTGACATGTCATTGATATAATGGGCCTGCTAGCTAATTTCAGTATGTAATGGCGTTTATAGCACTGAATCAGAGAGCTTTTAATCCCTTCATCTTTTTCCACTGACGATTTCTCTGATTTTATACATCAAACCTTGTGTTCAGGCCAGATCTTGGCTGTTACGAGTCTAAACAAAGAAAAAAATTAGACTCATGCCAGGGGTGAGTCGTAAGATGAGGAAAGCAGATGTGTGGCAGCTGTGTAGTGAGACCCAGACTGGAGTCTTGGGAAATTAATTTCCTAAATGCTACAACATGATTTTCACAAAGCTGGAACTTTGTGTGTGTGTGTGTGTGTGTGTGTGTGTATGTGTGTGTGTGTGGTAACACATGATCATAACTGTTAATTAACTACATCACAAAGTCAGATACAGTCATTTGAAACAGTGTGTCTAATGATATGATAATCAGTGAGTTTCTAACAGAGAGGCATCTAATAGGGTCAACTTTCTGCACACAGCGGAATGTTTTTAAAAATTCATGAACAAATAGGGAAAGTGGTCACCATTTTGACAGAGATGGATTAGACTTCTTACCATGATTATTTTTCACTATTGAACTCTTTGAAAGTTTGTTATACAAATTAAAGTAAAATATCTATTTTAAGCAAATCATTACAATGTCCTTAATATCAAAATGCCATTCGCATGAATGCTAGTTAACCACATTTTAAGTATTTGCTAGTTCTGCACTAAAAACTTCCAACCCTATTCCATGCGACAAGCCATTGATAACACAGCCGTCTCAACAAAGGCACCTTGTAAAAAGAAAAAAAAACATTAAGATACGTTTTGAACACAGTTTCAAGGACTACATGGCACCTCGATCATGGAACCGCATAGTTGTACACCCAGTTGGACTACAGACTGTACTCAGTGCTGTAATTAACCAAAGCTGTTTTCCAAAGAATGATTTTCCCAGAGCTGGAATTCTGCTCGGCTGCCATTCAGAGATTGTAATCACTGTACAAGGGCAACGTATCTGCTCTACACAGCAAAAAACATGGGCCACTAAGCAATGGAAAAATGTAGCATAAACAATAGTTTCAAGAAAGTTAAAAGATGTCTTTTATACACAAGGGCTGTTGCCAAAGTCTCAAACATGGTGGGTCAAAATGGTATGATCCAAGGGTGTAGAAAGGACCCCTGAAAGAAACCCACTCAGAGCGAAAGCCCTGTTATGAGCCGCCATCTTGTATGAGTCATTAGCTACAGTATGATGCAGTTCTGTGGAGCACACTGGAGCTTTCTGTTCCTGCTGGATGAACTAATTTCTTCCATAATTAGGAAAAACCTTACAAACTTTACAAACTCCATGCCTTTTTAAATCTGTTTTTGACAATTACTACACCGACTTAACACTTTCTGCGTGCAGCAATTAGTCTGTTTCTGCCCAAGGGAGGAACCAAAACTGCATCACTTACACGGCTGACTTTATTTGCTACATATACAGTAGTGTTAAATATTAATCATAATAATTGGTTCCACATGCTAGCTTTTTTTTTTCTTTTCTTTTTTTTTTAAATATCATAGGCAAGGTAAAATGAGTCCTTGGGCCTGTAAACCATGTGGGAATTCAGAGAAAATGCTTTCCCTAGTGTCGTATTAGAGTTATCCATGTTCTTTCGGTATTTATTTAATAGCCATACATATTAGTCAAAGCTTCTTTTTACATTTACATTTTACATTTATTCACTTAGCAGACGCTTTTATCCAAAGGGACTTACAAATGAGAAAATACAAGCATATGCACCATGAATTACTATGTCCTACACATAAGCCTACACATCTTTTTACTCAGTGGTAGAACTGTAAAAAGATAATAGTGGGTTCAAGCGATGACAAGAACACGGTGGGTCCAAGGTCCGCAGAAAACATTGATATTAACCAGTTAGTTATTTAGCCAGCCTATTAATTTAATAGTATAATTTTTTTTTAAAAAAGCACAATTAAATGTTTAAATTTACCTGTCATTTTAAGGCAAACATTTCAACATGAAGTTAAACTGACCTATCTATACCGCATGCATATGTACTATATAAATAAATGGCGCACTTATATAGCGCTTTTATCCAAAGCGCTTTACACTGTGTCTCATTCAACCATTCACACACACCAATGGTAGCAGAGCTGCCATGCAAGGTGCTAGCTTGCCATCGGGGGCAACTTGGGGTTCAGTGTCTTGCCCAAGGCCACTTCGGCATGGGATCACCCGGGCCGGGATTCAAACCACCAACCCTACGATTAGCGGATTAGTGGACAACCCGCTCTACCGACTGAGCCACAGCCGCCCGCATTTACCACATTTACTATATATACATTGCATTGCCATGTGTGCTACTGGTTTCAAAACAATCTTCATATTTCTTTTATGAACATGTATGCACTGCCCAAGGCCTGTCCTCTTACAGTGTACACGTTCAGGTTAAACCTGTTTAATCCAATTTAAACCAACTTACAAAATTATTAGCTTACAAATGACACCCTGTGAAATGAAGTAAAGGATTCAGTTAGGCCACATACAGTAATAATCACACTCCGTAGTATACAGTAATGCAAAAGTTTGTTCAGCAGATTCATAAGAATCTGTGTAATGCACTGATTAGTTCTGCACACTCGCACCAAAAACACTATTAGCATCCATGCCATCGTGCTTTAACATGTATATCAGCAGAACGGCTTTGAAAATGCTAAAATAGAAACAGGTTTATGCAATGCTGTGTTACCCAAAACCTTGTGAGGTATTTTTGAATGTCTAATAATAAAATAAGACGTTACATGAAAAAAAAAAAAACAACTTACATGTATATTGTCTAGACCAGGGGTGGGCAATCTTATCCGGAAAGGGCTGGTGTGGGTGCAGGTTTTCACTCTAACTAAGCAGGAGGCACACCTGATTCCACCTGTTTAATCAGTTGATCATGGCTTTCAGTAGACTCAGGTGTGGCTTCTGCTTAGTTGGAATGAAAACCTGCACCCACACTGGCCCTTTCCGGATAAGATTCGACACCCCTGGTCTAAACCAATACTTTACTGTTAATGCTAGAAAATATCAATTAAAGCTAGGAACATCAATTAAAAAGATACAATAGGCTAACAATATGCTAAATCTGACCTACAAGCTTTAGCCATCTTATTGTTTTAGATCGAATAGGCTCTTTAAATCCAGCCATAATGAGAACAACAATTTTACAATACGTTTCATGAGAATGTTTTGACCACTACATCTACAGTAGCTGTGAAGCCATTTCATGTTCCTCCATTCAGCATTTTAAACTTTTGCGTCTACCAGTAGTAGTGTGTTCACGTCATGTTGGATTTGCAGTAATCACAACCTTTTACACACTTTAATTCTTTGTCCAAATCATAGTTACAGGTTGGGATCTTGGAAATTTCAGAAAGATCTGATGTGAATGTGTGTGACATCATATTATAAACAAACAAGTCCAAAACACATCAGCGCCTTCCAATCCCAGTTAAAGGTAGGTCTGAAGAGCAATGGAAGTATTCCATCCATCCATCCATCCATTTTATGTACTGCTTATCCTACACGGGGTCACGAAGGAGCCTGGAGCGTGTCCCAGGGAACTCATGGCACAAGGAAGGGGACACCCTGGACAGGGTGCCAACCCTTTGCAGGGTACAATCACGCACATGTTCACACACTACAGACAATTTGGAAGTCAGCCTATAACGCATGTCTTTGGACTGAGGGAGGAAAACTGAGTACCCTTGAAGAACGGTTGAACACACAAGCTCTGTGCACACAGGGCAGAGGTGTGATTTCCCAAACCCCAACCCTGGATAAGCTAGGCAAGCATGCTAAACACTAAGCCACAGTGAACCCCCACCCACCCACATTTCCTTTAAATGCACTTATTTGGTTAACACTTTGAACCAAAAGGATCTAAATTCATAACCTTCCAATCAATAAAACAAAAGCCATCACTGACCAATTTTCTAGTACTGACCAAAATAATAAATAGTATAGAGATGCAGTTTTCTATCAGCAAACCAGTAAAAAGTCCATCTTGCAATTAAAAAAATTCCTACACAATGTAATGGCACTGAAGCCCAGTTTCTATGACTATATGAGAATAACAAAGACTATATGAGACTAAGGACTATACTACATGATAATCACTGATGGTCATGATATTTCATGGGAGGGTGAGAAATTTTACTACTGTTATCTATCAGTAAGTTTCCATTACTATTATTAAACCATTACGGTTGGGCCTTATAGCATGTGGTCTTAAATATTTTGCATACACATAAGAAGACATAGACACATAGTCTTAGTTTCACCTCCTAGAGAACAAGAGTAAAGAACTATCCACTGAAGCCATTTGTTAAGAGCAAATAAGACAATGGTGATGACAAACACCAGCCACTAGTCATTTATACTGTATAGCATTTATGGTAACTACAGTCATTACTACAAGACAGTCTAAATCAAGTCTTTAATCAACACTCTACATCTGTACTCTGATCATTTCTTACACACAGGCTGGAAATATGGACTCACCAGGGGCACAGTTGTCTACCAGGGCTCCCAGCGCCTTGCCGTCCCTCCAGTCACGGTGGAAGTTGTTGATGGGCAGCTGGGGGACTTTGTTCTGGATCCAGCCCAGAAGACGTTGCTTGGGAGTGAGTTTCTTGGCATCTTCATCTTCCTCATCCTCCCACATTGGCATGGAGATGGAGTAATGTAGGATGAGGGTCCATATCAGTCCTAGAATCAGCTTCAGGTTGCCATCCACTATGGCTTTACTGTCTGCACACAGAAAAGTACAGAGAATCTAGTCAGTGCAAAAGAAATCATCACCTTCCCTTCTAAGCACTGATCACACATTTTAACATTTCATTTTGAAACTTCATACTGATCCAGAGCTAATAACTTTATGGTAATCGAGCTCGTTATCGTCAACTTTTTGTTGGCACGTATGTTGTTTGGAAATACTTGGAAATGAGATAACCGTCTCGGCCCCACGTTTTAACATGTTGTACAGTGGTAGTAACCTTTAAAAATAATTGTACTTGTGGAAGTGGTATTAAAGCGAGTCGAATCAATAATATTTTACAGCATTACATTCAGATCTGTTCATCCTCTACAATTTTTCCCCGGTGGCTGAATCCCAACAGTCATGTAATGCACTACAGTATATAGTGTGTGTGTTAAATAAGAATTGTAGAAAGTATAATTTTTACAAAACAATAAATAAAAAATATTGCCATTACTGTTAAATAAACTTAATCTGAATGCTCAATTTTGATTGGCCAGAACGTGTTCTGGCTGGATGCTAGTTTGGCTGCATGGTTTATATTAATGTGCTCTTTCTAATACGCTTTTGTTTCTATAGTAACAACTTACACACAAACTTATATGCTGGATGCGCAACATAGACAAAATAAAACATTTTATTTAATTATGTGCTGTTAATACGGTAAAGTTTTCCTTTATATAGCATGTTTGGAAGGTATAAATCTCCAGAAATTCACTTGTTCTGTTTAATATTTCACAATATTAAACATAACAAGAAATCAATAAAAATTAAAAAAAAATATGCTGTATCATTATTTAATTAATAAAAGTTGCTGTGGTGTAAGAGAAATTAAACACTTCAGGATGTGTTATTATCGGAAAATAATCAACTTCATGGTGGTAACATTAACTCCGCCATATATTAGTTTCCTAATAACATCACTCCCTGCTGTGTTTCACTCCTTACATAATATATTCATTTATAGGTTCTGCATTTTGCTGTACACTCACTCATGAACACAATATAATTTGATATTTTAGCTTTAATTCAATCTCACACCATCACCACAATGAATCATATCGTACTGTATGTCACATCATATTATATTAACATTTTACGCTGTCCGAAAAGCCAACAAAACTGACAAAAGCTATCATATCTAACATTTAAAAAAAAAAACATTTTAGAGATTGCCTTTTTCATCTGCGTCTCTGAATGCTTTACACGAGAACACACTCCTTATTTCTGTTGTACTGGGAGCGTCTTTGCGCTATTATAAGAATGTGGCTTTATTACACAATACATCAAGTCCAACATGCCTCACCTGGGTGGTTCACACACACACACACACACACACACACACACACACACACACACACACACAAACAAACATTCACACCCAGAAAAAGCTGAGGATTTATTCCTCTGAGGGAAGCAAATGGCTCATCAAATAATCATAATATTCTAATGAGGTGCTTCCCTGGTGATAACTCCAGATTAGCTTTGCTATGATTGCTGACTCACCCGATGTACAGTACATATGAGTACGAATGCGAGTATTTGAGCCGTCTTTATACGACGCCATACACTGAGACATGCTTTCCACACACTTTGCCTGTCATTTTGATACATTTCACAGGTCTAAATGCTCATAACATCTGGGTCCGTCAGTCAGGAAATAGGACTGAGGGTTTATTACCGGCACATGTGTGACTATTTCCACTGCGCAATGTTCTCACCTTGCTCCTGCACTTGTCCAGAGATTGACTTCATTTGCGTACACTTTATTACTACACTTGCAGGTTATATTTGTCTCTCTCTTACTGCCACAAAAATTACACTCCATGACTGTGGCCTGCCAGAGTGCCGTTCTGGCCCAAAACACAGTCAGTGTGAAGCTCTAGACTCCGGAGAGGAATCTGAATCAAGATGGACACTACTGAGCTGAAGACTAAAGCCCAAGGGCTGATGTCATTTAACCTTGGCTCCACATAATGAGGTCACTTTAAATAAAACACACTCGTACAGAAATCTAAACCAGACGTCGCCGCAGCCCCCAGTGGAGCTGACTAAACCGAACACTTCAGCACGCTCTCCAAGAGCAAATTCATCATGCTCAGATCAGATCATGTTACTGCCAAACCAAAGAAAGCATCTCCATGTCTCTCTCTCTCTCACACTCTCACTCTCTCTCTCTCACTCTTCCCGTTGCTCCCTTTTCAGCAAAATACAACTCAGTCAATATTTCCATGAGTACATTTTTTTTAATAGATTTTCCCTAAGACAAATATATGCTCTTATAATCTTATGTCCTCAGGAAATCCCACACTATCAGAAGGCTTAATTGAAGGAAAACTCCACCATTTGTCAACCTGTTTTTATCTACTGTAACTGTACTGTGAGTATGTGCATGTTAACAGTAAAAAATTAACAGTAAAAAAGAGGCATGGCTGAAGGGAGGTTTAAGGGCCGCTGATGGATTTGTTTTTGTTACTGCAAAGCACATACTTTCATTTCTTACTACTACACTTTGGGGCATACTGTTAAAGGAAAGTTCTAATTGCATTTTTAAACAAACACCATCAGAGATGCCGTTATACAATGGGGGAAAGAAGTATTTGATCCCATGCTGATTTTGTATTTTTTTCCCACTGACAATTTAATGGTAGGTTTATTTGAAAAGTGAGAGACAGAATAACAACAAAAAAATCCAGAAAAACACATGTAAAAATTTTTATAAATTAATTTGCATTTTAATGAGGAAAATAAGTATTTGACCCCCTCTCAATGAGAGAGATTTCTGGCTCCCAGGTGTCTTTTATACAGGTAACGAGTTGAGATTAGGAGAACACTCTTAAAGGGAGCGCTCTTAATCTCAGTTTGTTACCTGTATAAAAGACACCTGTCCACAGAAGCAATCAATCAATCAGATTCC
>JAFFST010053011.1:259610-283033 GCA_022414735.1 Noturus placidus
ACACTTAAGTGTGACAAACATGCAAAGGAACAGGAAATGAGGAAGGGGGCAAACACTTTTTCACACCACTGTATATATTTTAGAAAGCAGATTTTCCGCCCTTTTATTTTCAATAGCATGTCCATGGTAATCACTGAAACACTATGCATGCGCTAGATAGAGATCGAGTTGAAAAACACCGGAGAATCCCTTTAATGAAGAAGGCACATTAGAACAGGGACAAAAAGTCAGAGTCATGTGTCTCATAAAGCAGGAAGAAGACATGATGATAAACACTGCTACTCACAAAACAGACCTTGAATAGAACCAAAACATGTGTGGAAACAATATTACTCTGTTTTACTTACACACACACACACACACACACACACACACACACACACACACACACACACACACACACATGCTCGCTGACAGACAGACACAGTTCTATTATTATTACCACTCCTGTGCCTATGCAAAATACACAGGCCTCAAAGTACATATAAAAGCTATAGAAGATATCATATTACACACATGCACACACGCACGCACGCACACACACAAATCAGCATGTAGGAAAAAGTCTGGTCCACTGGCTTTTAGCTGCAGAACACTTGACACCCAGATTTATTTCTTTAGGAGTGTGATCAAGAGGGTCTTTGTTTGCGTATCCATGACGGACTGCAGGAAAATCCAGATGACAGTAAACTACATAAAGATATACTTTTCAGACAGCTGTACATCCAAACCACACTGCTATTATTTACAGACCCGCCCTTCTCTGACAGACTATTATGATGCCTTTCTATTTCATCTATGTGAATTGTTGCTATTTGATCTATATGAATCCTATTTGTTTGAAAGATTCAGTTCTGGGCTCAGTTTCAAAAAGAAGCAAAGACTGTTGTTTAATAGTAGAGTGAGCATGACAACAGACACTTTCTCTACCACTTAAGATAAAATATTCCCTTTTTTATTTATTTTTTATTTTTTATTTTTTTGCTTGCTCGGTTCAGAATATTGTTGTCTTGGACCTCTCCACAACCCCCCTCTATATCAGTCTGGCTTAAAGATCTAATGTTCTTTTTGAAGCTGGAAAAAATCAAGTATAACATCAGAGGTAACGGAGACTCATTTTTGGGAAAATGGCAACATTTTATTACCTACTTCAAGGATGTATGCCCCCTGGAGGTAGACTAAGATTAAGGAGAGGTGGATGGTCAATACTATCCTTTTTTTCTTTCTTCATATATATTCTGTATGGATTTATGAAAATAATACGAAACATATGTAATTGAAATACATGTACATGAATCATATATAAATGAATCATATGTAAACATTCCTGGGTGGGGTGGGAGGGGCTGTTATCGGGGTAAAAAATATTGATTCTGTATTGATATATTTTGTTGTACTCTGAAAAGTGTACAAGAATCAATAAAAATTATAAATTGCAAAAAAAAAAAAAATTTTATTTCACTTTTTTAAATAGGCCCTGATATATTTGAATCACTTGGTCATTTAAATGGTTCAGTTCAATGGAATTTGAATGATTTGGCCCTTGTGTGTGAATTACTCAGTTTTGATCTATTGAAATCATTCAGTGAATCGTTTAATTTGAAACTATTTCAATAGTTTGCCAGTATTCACTTTGATTATTCAATTATGATCCATTTCACTCCGTTCTGCTCATTTAAATATTGAAATTTCTGTTGTATGTGACTCATTCACTGCTGTTTGTAACTAAAAAATCATTTAGCTCTAATCTACAGTATTTGAGTTATTTGTGTCTATTCATCTGAATCTATTCGTTGAGTCTATTCATTTATTTAATCGTTCTTTTAAATGCATCATTTGTGGGGGTTTCATAATTTGACTGAATCAGTTCTGATCTATTTATTTCTGTTAGAATCATTTGGGCTTTTTATCATTCGGTTCAGATTTGTTCGAGTTATTCAAAGTTATTCAGTTCAAATCTCTCTGAATCATTCAATTCATTAGTTTTGATTTATTTCATTGTGTTTGCACATTTCTTTAGTTCTGATTTGAGTGAATCGTGTCTTTTGGTTCTTCTCATAAAACTGTGATAAAATAGCTGGACTCAAAGGCACTTAATGAAGGCTATTGTGAGCTAAGCGTGTCCGCTGTGCACGCTGGGAACTGCAGGCAGTATTGATGCCATGTTTCTGGAATTCCACCACACTGACACATACACGACACGGCCCATTGAACACACCACTGAGAGGAGAGGGAAACATAGGCAGTATTACCCTGTAGGAAATTTAAGACCACATAATGCATCTACATCTTTAAAACATAATTCTTTTATGAACAGGTTAAAGTGGAAGTGATATATCTTGGCGAGACGTAAGGAAGCTATTTCACACTTTTAGGCTGAGTCAAACTGTCCCACACATCCCTCCAACAGAGTACATTGTGTTCTCTCTCTCTCTCTCTCTCTCTCTCTCTCTCTCTCTCTCTCTCTCTACAGCCAGGCAGCTTATTTTTTAAAAGCAAGCGTAAGAGTCAGTTCCTCGACTGTCTCCTTCATTGCGGATGTTTCACGTGCTAAGCGATGGTCGACTGTTGCTCGGGATATCTAGCCAAACAATGCGCTTCTTCAGGCCTGGAGGAGTCAGGACAGTCACCATGATCCTCTTGGAGGAGGCAAAGACAAAAGCCACTGTGTTCAATAACACTTTGACTCTAGAAGCATTCAGAAATCCTCCTCCTACACACACACACACACACACATACAAACGTGCAAACATTTTCTCCAATGGAGAAAAGAAAAAGGAGAAAATGTGTAATGCTGGAAATTTGATGTTCTGACATTTGCTTTTTGGGCTTGGTGGTCAAAAAACAAAAGAAGGACAGATATGTAAAGATGAAAAGACTGCATTGTTTTGTGTCTAGCCTCGAGAACACTGGCAGGAATACAACCTAGATACGATGCAAGTCCATTGCAGGGCACCATGCACACACATCCACACATATGGGCAATTTAACATGCACTAAAAAAAATGGAATGTGTGGTCGGTCAGATAACATATTATGTATGGTTTACATAAAACTATTTAAGTTTCCCATCAAAATATGATTTCATTGCTTATAATAATACTTAATTTAAACACATTTCTATTTCTAGATTGAATTAAGCAGGATGAGCATGATCAGTGAAATGCCAGTGATCTGGGTTTGGGCCTCAGTTCAGGTGAGAACAAAAGCCTAACTAAAGAATATTTTTTCAGGGCTTTGGAAATACATGATTAAACCATGTTGGATGTTAATGTACAAAAGCATATTAACGTGTTAATGTAACTCAGTTCAGTCACGTGGAGATGATGTACGCATTTGAAGTAAGTAAATTTAGCAAGCTTTTGTTTCTTCAGTGTAGCCAATCCAGCTACTGGCATGTTTCTGTGGGGTTGGAGGAACCCGAATTTATTTGCCCATTAATTTTACTCAAACACACAAGAACATCAGCATGAGTCCCATCAATGTTGTGTTCCTACCTCATGCCCAATACTCCAGATCTGAATCCACTGCAACACTGACTTGGATAAAGCAATTTCTGAAGATGAATGAATGAATTTATTAATTAAATCTCTACTAACATCACTGTCACTGTTATCACTATTACTAATACTACTATGGCAACTGTCTGCAGGCCGGCCTACCAGCTTGCATTGCACATTTTAGTAATTTACCTCCAGGAACACACTTGCTTCAACTAATCAGCTAATTAACCGCCCTTGAACTGGGTGTGTTTGAGCAGGGAAAACACTAAAATCCATCCATCCATCCATCCATTGTCAACCGCTTACTCCTTTTCAGGGTCATGGGGGAACCTGGAGCCTATCCCAGGAGGCATCAGGCACAAGGCGGGGTACACCCTGGACAGGGTGCCAGTTCATCGCAGGGCACAATCACATACACACTCACACACACATTCATACACTACGGACACTTTAGACACGCCAATCAGCCTAACATGCATGTCGTTGGACTGGGGGAGGAAACCGGAGAACCCGGAGGAAACCCCCGACACATGGGGAGAACATGCAAACTCCGCACACACATGGCCCTGGCGGGACTCGAACCCCGGATACACAGGATTTTAGGGATATTCCAGGATCAGATTTGGGAACTTGTACTACAGATTAACGAATGGACCTTTGCCCAATTATATATAATTCTTTGTCAGGGTGTGTTCCATCACAAATAGTAAGTTTATAGAGATTCCACATTAGACATTATCAATTTAGTGTGCAAGCTAATATGCAGTCCAGGGTGTGTCAGGTTTTTATTTTCCACCACATTCGAGTCCGCGATGACCCTGACAAGGATAAATTGGGCAATGGTGATGAATGCTTTGTGGCATATAATGAATGTAATGTAATGAATTTGTATGTAATGAATTTGTAGCTCAACTGATAGTTTTGTGAATAATATTTGCAGCATTCCTGTGTAACAGTACTTACTCTTACTTAAATATTTTGTTTAGTTGCTTCTCTTGGTTCCTTCAAATTGATCCTTATATAGTTGTCGGATCCTCAAACAGCATGATAATTGGATTGTTTTCATTGTCACTTATAAGTCACGTTGGTAAAAGCATTTCCATCATCCTTGGGATGATGCCCTTTATTTGAGTTTTTCCAAAATAGACCATGAACAGCACTGTTCTCAATCTATTGCTGTTCACTGTGCTGAGTCACGACAGTTCTGCCCAGCACATCTCAAACCACATCATCAACTTTCCTCATGACACCAGCGGTGGTGGGCCTCATCAGCTACAGCAATGAGCCAACATACAGAGAAACAACAAACAGTCTCTTATTGTGAGCAAACTAAAGATGATGGCTCACTTCAAAAGGACCAGCTGAGGTGACTTTGATTGCGGTCCCATCAATGTGGCAGTTTCATAGTATGGGTACTGCAGAAAACTACTACACCAACACCAATAAAATCCCAGCACATGTCAATTTCTGCTGGATAGTAAAAATAATCTGGTGTCACCCAGAAGAGGATGGGTTCAGTTTTGAGTTTCATGGTCTCTTATTCATGTCTTCTCTGGTTGTTTTTCCTTACCAATGTTGCCTTTGGTTTGCTTTGTAACAAACTCTATTGTTAAGTGTTTTTTGTTTTTTTACAACAGGCTGGAGAAGACCTCTAGTCCCATTTTCACTACACTCTACAACAAGGGTTTTTACCTAATAGAGTGTGTAAGTCTATCTCTAATTTAACAAACCTGATCGCTGCTAATCAGTGCTTTTAGGAGGAGAATGTTAGACTTACGGATGTTCTCTCCAGAGTGATAGTTCATCAAAACCAGACTTGAGCACCTACTGCTCTACAAGTAAACCAGCAAGAGTATAATGATCAGCTGCGTAAGTATCAGAACTCAAGATCTCACAGCCTTAGCCACTGGGAAGGTCCATATGGCTCTAGTTATCTTAGACAAACATGTCGGTGTGGTATTAGGTGTAACAGGTGGAAACCATCTAGAACAGTGCCAGTGGGGCTCACTACAGCCTTTATCACTGGGTTACACAGCCTGTAATAGTTTTGGTTGTGGTAGGCATGTGTCAGCAAGGATCAAGGACGAGTAGGGTAATCCTATAGGCACCGGAGGACATGCGAAAGGCAGTAATGCTGTAGAAGGTCAATATCTACCTGTACAATTAATATTACTTCTACAGCAGACAGATGTAGTAATGTCCTACAGCAGACAGATGTACATAATAGACTTCTAACATTAGTCCTGCATCCACAAAACCACCATCTTTGGTCAGGTTTGTGCAGTTTTAGCAACTGCTTCATGTATTGTTAGTCTCCTCGAGTTGTTCTGCATCCTGCATCATTCTTGTGTATTGTATATTGTGTGAGTTGTGTTCTCTGTTGCTGATTCAAGTACCAAGACAACCTCCTTATACAGTCTTTCTTCTTGGCCTGCTTATCATTTATGGTTTGTACACTGTTCTGTGCAACAAAAATAAAGTTTTGGTCTTTTGAATAAAGACAGGCAACCTTATTCCAGGTAATTAAACAATAATTTTAGGTCAGAGACTCATGAAATGGCCAAAGCAGTAGTTCTGAGGACAAATTTGCTGTTTTCTTTGGGCAATGGTAGCTCAGTGGTTAAGATGTTTAATGATTACTGATCAGAAGGTTGTAAGTTCAAATCCCAGCACTATCAAGCTTCCACTGTGGGCCCTTAAGCAAGGCACTTAAATCTCAAATGCCCAGTTGTATAAATGAGATGAATGTACGTCGCTCTGGATAAGGGTGTCTGCCAAATACCATAAATGTAATGTTGTACTGTTAGAGGAAATCATGAGGAAGAGAAAATGCTGCTATTGAACCCACCCTCCCAGATATGGGAGCATAGAAAAAGTATGTGAAGTTCAATAGACTCATTCCACTTACACTTTACAAACAACTGCAAGATATTGAGATCTAGACTAGATTTAAAAAAAAAAAAAATTAATAAATAAATCAGACAATCGTTCAGTAATTCCTCACCAGTAGTACTCGTTATGTTTTATTTATAGGTTGTGCATTGTAATTGGTTTTTATAACT
This sequence comes from Noturus placidus, assembly GCA_022414735.1. NCBI lineage: Eukaryota > Metazoa > Chordata > Actinopteri > Siluriformes > Ictaluridae > Noturus > Noturus placidus. The sequence goes on from JAFFST010053011.1 coordinate 266,176, forward strand.
GATCAGTCAGATTTAACATAGCTAAAACACAAACTTTTTTGCTAACAAAAGTTTTAAATCTTTTATCTTTTTTTATTGTAGGACTTTTTTTTTTAATTTTGTGCAGGTATCTAAAGAGTACCCTACAATTATTCTCATACTGTAGCCTTGAAGTAGATTTTAGACCTCATGTACATAGCCCTTATATTATGCTCTATTTTGCACCATTGTCCAGGAGACACCCTATTCAATTCCAGTGTAAGCATGCTAATAAATATTACCTCGGCCCAGAGGCTTGTATATCAGATTCAAATCGAATGCAGAACATCGTATTATCAATAATATACTCCATAGGTGCTATGAAGTCTTTGGATAAAAAGCATAGAAATTATGCAAAACCTCATTCAGAAGTGCAGGACTGCTTTATTTAGAAATACATACACACATACACACACACCAAAAAGTCTTCATACCCTGGAGCTTAAAGAAATTAATTGAAGCAGTGGAGCACATGATGTTCATATCAGAGGAAAGATCTGAACTCAAAACAATAAACAAGCTGACAGACATTAAGCAGGACTCACACACACAAACACACACACACACACACACACACACAAACATACACGCACAAAATCCATTGAGCTAAGCTTTGCTTATTTCTTTTGGCCTTTGACTCTATCTGCTCTCAGTACTGGCTCACAGTTTAGAGATCGGATCACAAGTTCCACAAAACAACGCCTTTGATGTATCAGACACAGCTCTGGGTTCTGTCCATTGGACCTGAAGGCCCAAGCTTTGAAGAATGACCTTCAACTTCATTGTTTTTGGAAAAGGAACACCTGAGTTGTTTAAAACACAATATTTCTGCTGGTAATGTATGGATGGATACCTTTAAAGATCTTTCACTGGAAACTTGAAAGGGTGTAGTCTATTGAAATGGACTTTTGGATCATTGATCAGATTTTCCTCTTACATCCAACTTTTTCTTGTTCTACTGTAACTGCTTCTTCAACTTGACCTGGGAGAGATGTGAGAGATTACATGCCCTGTCCCACAAAAATGTAAAGCCTGGGTTTTCCCCAGTGTGCTCAAATGATCCAAAAGTAATAACCTTCAGAAGTTCTGTCTCTGGAGTATCACGGTTTTAATCACTGTATTTATACCTCTTAACATTTCCCAGCTTACAAATTAGCTGAATTTAAGAATCTGTCAGGATTTCAGCATTATTTTAGGAATGTACATAAATGTTCCTACAGTGTACTGTAGTTTCAACTTGGTTACTTGTAGGAACATTAACACAAACCTTTCTGTAAATGGGAATGATGTGAAGCAAATCATTATTTCACTATAAAACTGACATCTTAGCAGTCAAAATATCTCGAATGTAGTACAAATTTATCTAGGACTTTCTACTATAAGATAAAATAAAGTAAATATACGATTATTAGAGATGGCACCGATCTGATGGCCAGTACCATTATCACGATTATGATACCAGGGGAAAAAATTTGTGGATCGGATATCGGAGGAAACATATCAGATATCGGATCCTGTAGCAAATCATAAAGGTTGGAATTGGATTTGTAGTTCATTTCGGAAACTGGAATTCACTTGACTGTTTTTTTTTTTTATTATTATTTAGGTAAGATTGAGTTTTATTATATTTATGTTATACTTTATTATACTGTGTTTATTAGATTGACAATACGATTGATTTTTATGTCAAAAAGTTTAACTGTTAAGTGCTTCAGTTAAAAAAAAACATTTTTAAAGCCTAGTCATTTTTAAAGAAAACAATTTTGGATGGGTTTTGGAATCACCTGATACTCAAGCTTTCAGTATCAGTATCATTATTGGAAAAGAAAAGGTCATATTGTGCCATCTGTAATGATTATTAAACCTAGACATATTTTTTTTACTTATTTCAAGCTTGAAATAATCTTGTTCTATTGGCAGATTATTGTTCTAATATTAAGCATTTATTTCTAGGAAGAAGCAATATTATCTGCCAATAGATTAATAAGATAAAGCATGAAATGAGTCAAATGTATCTATTGTGCATTGGTTTCTAATTTAATACAATTTAATACAAATGGGAAGTTCCTTTTTGCTGTAATGACAGTGTGCACACTATACTGCATATTCAAGATAGTGAACATTTCTTTGTTTTAAACATGTAAACAAAAAATTGTAAGCGTTCTGTTTATTTCCTAATTTAAATGGGGAAATATCCCAGATATTCAGTGTGGTCTCAGACCTTTGGATGACAGCGTACACACTGTATATGCAGGGTTTACGGTGATGCACTCATTCTAATCTGTTATCATTTCTATAGTAACAACTTTAAAAACAGGGACTTGTAATTCAGGACTTTCCACATAAACAGATTTTTAAAAAGTGTGTAATTTCCTTCATTTTTAGAAGGAGTCTCCAGTGTCAGCGTTTTTGAAACAGTTGTTCCTTTAAAAATGTTCCGACACTGAACAGAAAGCTTTACAGTTTCTCAGTGATATGCCAAGCTCAAACTGGTTTTTCTTATTAACTTCAAGACAGAACTATACTAGATGAAATGAAGCGGAATAAGAGGAATAAAACACTTCGGGACATTCTGCTACTGGGAATCATATTTCGTTGGATAAGAAAGAAAAGAAACATTGTGGGATTTCTGAGAGTTCTGTTATACATCAGAAGCCGGACCTCCCCCAGTGGCTATTAAGAGGAGTTGGAAGGATTTAGTGAGGTGGTGAAACTTTTTCACAGGGGGTAGAGGGTAGAGATGTACTTATAGGATTTATAGGAGAATATAGGAGAAGTTAGTTCAGAGGGAGGTGAGGTGTCAGGTGTGGTCTTCTCCTAAGCTGCTGTTAAAGAGGGGCCATAACAGTTACAGCTATGGACAGAAAGAGTGGCAGGAGAAAGCATACGGGTTCCTCGCTTATTTCATTTTCACACAATTCAAGAGGAAACAAGTTTCCTGTTATGTTACTTTCTCCACAGAAACGCATACAGGGTCACGGACAAAACATCCTGAACCCATACACACTCAAACTAATCACTAAGTCCAGGGGTGTGTGTGTGTGTGTGTGTGTGTGCATGCGCGCGCACATATACGTGCCTCCACCATTCCAGAAGCAAAGATCACTCTGGAAAGAAAAAGTGATTCCATGACCATATCTCTCTGTCAAAGGAGAAAAAGAAAGCGAGGGGAATGAGAAAAAAGAGGGGGGGGGGATTGGGGGGTACGACAGCATGGCCGGCTGCCACTGAAACTCAATTTTTCCACAGGGTTTCTCAAGCACAATGGAAGTGTGTTGGGAATGAAAAACACTCACACACGTTCACACACAAAGTAACAAGAGAACCACACACTTGTTTGACTTTTAATAGACTTTTAACCTTATATAACAGTCCAACGATTCAAATCCCTTCTCCCTCATATCATCCCATTGCTTCCAGGCACATCCAGTAAAAAACACGTTCGGACACCAAACAGAGAAAATACACCTGCAGAAAAAAAATCTTTCACATAAAAAGGTACACATGCAAAGGGAACAAATGGACAAAAGAAGAGTTGCTTTAGCTCCAAGGGTAAAACATGAAACTAGCATGGAAGGTGTGTTGAAGTGAGTAACAAGTACCATATTTTCCGCACTGTAAGTCGCACCTAAAATCTGTTAAAATGTTGTGCGACTTTTGGTTGGCATAACAACCGTACGCGCCTTATAACACGCCTTGCGCCTTATGTATTGGTCAAGTACAGAAATAGACCCCGTAATTGAGACTGCGCCTTATAATCCGGTGCGCTTTATAGTGCGGAAAATATGTTAAGTAAACAATCAAAAATATCATAGAATGATAAATCCCCTCTGTCTCCAGACCTGATTTGAAGAAGGTAGTGTATGACATCTGTTACAATGGATATGTCAAAAAGAATGAGAGTGGGTGAGGGTTATGGCAAAAACACTGCTCAGAGGATTGGAAAGAGGTTGGAGGAAGTTATAAAGGCAATAAAAGTTATTAAATGATGCACACAAAAAGGGAGATGCAAACATTTGCTTCAACTGTTTTAATATGCATTAACTGACTATTTTATTATAATAAAGGAACATCTGAGAAACTAAATACACTATCAAATATTGAATATTGAATCAAATTCCTTTCTGATTCTTATTTCGTCTTAATGGTGTGCAAACTTGCACTGAACTCTAATGTTTAACTATAGAAAAAAAATTAGAAAGGTTTTTTTTTTTAGCTGATTTCATGAGACGTCTCAAAGCTGCTGGGAGATTGAGGGTAAAGCAGTCTACTTTTACTTCTGTATGAGTATAATGCCTGCCAAAAGTGACTCAAGTCCATGGACTTTGTGCAAGTCGAAGTGGTTTTGTCTCTGGGAGCAGCTTTTCTAGGACAAACCCAAACAGAATTTCAGGAAGAATGTCTAACATGGATTTCCTGAAGTGTTCTCGATGTGTTCGAGCACATCCAGTACAAATGTGCTTTTCATTTATATATCTTCAGAAACCTCTTTATCCTGGTCAGGGTCAGAGTGGATCAAGGTAGGAATACACCCTGGATGGGATGCCAGTCCATCACACAGTCACACACTCATTCACAATATGCATAGCATAGCCAGTCTTATTGGGAAGAAACCAGAGAACCAGGAAGAAACCAATGTGGGCACGGGAAAATGTGAAGACGCACACAGACAGTAAGCCAAGCTCAGGATAAATCCTAGGACCCTGAAGCTGTGAGGCTACAACAGCTACCCACTGTCGCACCACTTTCCCGTCCGTATCTGTTATTAAAACATAATCGTGGAGGTTTTAACTTTGGCATAAAGATCTAAAGACAGAAAACTCGATTCAGGCTACGTCTACATTCAAGGGCGTAACCATGGTATGGACATTGGGGGGGTCCAACGAACTCGTGGGAGGATATGCAACGAATGTAACGTTAATGGTTAAAAACTGGAACTGACGTTAGCCTACTTTGTGAGTGTGCAAATATCAAAAGTTAATAGACGTTCTTAAGAACAAACCAAGCCATGGTATGATAAAGAATGTGTGGTTACGCCCATGTCTACATTAACCAAACTAAATTTGAAAACGGATCTTTTATCTCTACGTTTTGGCATTCCGTCCACACTGAGACAGTGTTTTTTTCCAGTGTGAATGCCTTTGAAAACGCTGTTTTCGCAATTTAGCTTGGACTAAGAAAGCAGAGATATTCAGAAAGGATGACATATTTTTAGTCATGTGACTCAACCAACTCAAATCAAACAAGATGGTGGACAAGATTGTGCCTGCTGTCCAGTGTGATATCTTAATTAATGTCACTTTGTACAAACTTCAAATACACTTTTAATTAAAATCCTCACGGAAATGACGCAAACCAACGCTTTTTTTACGTTTTCACGTCTGTGCAGTGTAGGGATGTATGTGTTTTCAGATGTTTAAGTCTGGACGAGCAATTTGTGGAAAACATTTGAAAACGCCAGTGTAGACAGAGAAAGTTTTTTTTAAAAAAAAAACAAAAACGTTTTAGATCTGTCCGGATTAATCTGGACATAGCCACACCTCCGTCATAGAAGTAATAGGTATGATCATTTGATTATCGAAGACACTACATGCTCTTTTTTCTGCTATAAGACACCAAAGTAGCATTGCTCCAGGTCATTATAGGTCAAAAGCACATTCCACAGTGACCCTCAGACAACCCTGCAACCCTGCGTTTCTCAAACTCTCAGACAAGGGGAAAAGAAAATCACAGGCCTGACCTCTCACAGCGCACTTCATTTATCATTGTCCGTCTTATATAAACACTCAGAGATGTAGAGTATGATAGTTGGACATGCGTACTGACTCAACCTCAACCTACACAACGTACTGGGAAAGGTGAGAAAGACCAATGTGATCTAAAGGAAAACACACTCCAAATGGAAATCTTTACATGCACTCACACATGCAAACACACACTCATTCACTCAGAGAACTGCACACACAAGCCTATATCATTCAGTGTGGCACTTGTGTCTAAACAGGTGCAGTGTGTGATGTCCTAATAAGGCTACACATAACCAGCAGTCTCTCAGTCTGCAACACATGCTCCTGTCTAACCTGTGATGACCAGAGACAAAAGAGTTAATGCACAGACACACACACACACACACACACACACACACACACACACACACACACACACACAGTGCTTACAGCTGACACACCCACAAAACGAGTCCAAAAGGACTGGAAAAGCAGTTGGATAAATTTCAGAAGTGTCACTTAAGCGATCAGGCACTATTAACAACCCGGAACATTCTTCAGCCTTGTAACCACATCCTTTTTCTATTAGTTTCACCGTAGTCACTAAATAATTCATAGTTGCTAGTAAATAACTTTATAATGGTAAGAGTCTGGGGTTAAGAAGGCAGCATGAATTAAATGCTATTATAGGGAAATAATGAATGATTCGGGGAGGCTATTTATTTTCCAGTAACAGCATAGCCCCAGTTGATTTATTCCTCATAATCCCAAGTGATTTTTTATTTTAATAAAGAACATGTCATTCTTTTTATCCATTTATACTTACATTTCATGCTGTGGAACTTCCAAGAAACAAGCTGTTGTTACCATTTACAAGATATAATAGCAGATATAAACAGTCGTTCCATCACCAGCCTGTCTTTTGTTCTCTATTTCATGGTTAGCTTGTCATGTCACAAAGAAACCAAAGTTTTTGAAAACTTTCCCGTGTCGGAACACGTAAAGGAACAAAGATTTACGTAAAGGAACGATTTATTTATGAAAACGCACTGACACTGGAGACTCCTTCTAAAAAATGCTAAACAGACGTTTCCACAAAGAAAGGTCTGGCATACAGTTCCTAGTGAATTAGCCTTTATTATAGAAATGACAATGTATTAGAACGAGCACATTAATATACATTTGTGAATTGCCTTGCAGCTGGTTTTCACACTGGGCTCGTTTACTGCGGTCCAAATCCGAGTGTGATTGTTGATTCTATCGAACATAATTTTTTCATGCTATCATGCACAGCGGATATTACGCCCAGCAGTGGACCTCTTCTGTGTCCCACACGTGCCACTCATAGTACACGTGTATTGTGGAAACTATTGACGTCATCATCAACTAAAACACATGCGCAGGCTACTTTACTTCGTGAATAAGTGCAGACCCGAGTATGAGCGGTGTTCACATTCACGGGAATCACTGCTCAGTTCCAGTGCAACCGAACTCAGACCACCTCCTACATGTAGTCTAGGGTTTGGTACCAGGGTGCACTTCCTGACAGTTTTCACATTACTAATTCTTAAGTAATTTAGAACTGTCAGTGTGAAAGCCAATAATACTAAACTTCTGTTATAGAAACTTACTCAAGACATTTTGACCAATCAGAATGGAGAATTCAAAAACATGGTGATATCACTACACTTAGTAGTGTTACTATAGTTATACTAGTTATAACTAGTCAGTCATGACAGATACATTTTATGCAGCAGTTTTATACAAACCCTACATATTATTGACAAACACACACTACAAGTTATTAAAACTCCTGCACACACCAGAGAGATTCAATTTCAGCAATCTTCAGTTCTCCAAATGGTTCTGTATTTTTGTAGTTCATCTCCAACGTCGGAAAAATAAAAACATGACCAACAGTAGCAGGTCCTGACTCATTATGGCTCTGTGGTCTGTTGAGCTGCCAACAAAAAGACTTTAAACGTAGTCCAATTCCAATTGGCCCAAAGTTGAACGGATAATTCAAATCCAACAGCACAACAGTGCATACACACAATTAGCAGGAAATCTAGCACTATGCTACCATTATTGTGCTGGCCCTACTCATTTTGGTACAATATAAAGGAGTAAAATAGGAGTGATCTGCGCAGCAGGGGTTTTTAATGCAAGCTTGGTGTGAATGCTTCCTCTCCTACAGAGATTCTGTGGCAATTAGTCTTCCTCTCAGTCAAACAGCCAGCGAAAAACCTGACTCCTAAGTAAACAGTGAACTGTTGGAATAACCGCATCGGGACACAGGGGGCCTGCAGTAAGAGCGAACCCACAAGCGTGGTGATTCATGTGTCACAAAAAAGGAACCTCAGTAACCACAAAGGATACTATAGGGGTTTTTTTCTTTCAGACAATTTTTTTCGCTTCCTGATATGTTTTATTACAAAGTCTAGTCAGGGACTTGAAGTCTGTGAAGTGATCCGCTGGGTTGAGTGAGCAGAATGAGGAAAAGGGAGCTGAAAATGAATTAGCTGGAAATTTTTCAGAAGGCTTCAGGGGATTTAGGGCACTCAGGGACAGACGCTCCCTTCTTCCAGTCAGCTGCTGTCACAGCTGTTACCAGGCCTGACCAAGCAACAACTGATGGGGTCAAAATCTTACATTCGACTCCCAGTGTGCATTCGCTCCACTATAATCCCAAAATGTCTCACAGGAGGAACTTCATCAAGACCTGACACAAAGCATGCCTTGTCTCAGTCGCACATGGAAGACATTTCAGTGTTTCATGTTAAAATATTTGCTACATCACTTCTATCTGTTCTACGCTAATCGGAATTGTTTCTGTTGAGGGAGGTTTATAGCATTTCACACGACCTGTAGAGTATATTCACATGTCAATTCAGTTGAAGATTTTCAGGATTTCCAATTTTACTGTCTTTTTTAACCATACCTATTTTTTTATTTTTTGGCGTTTTCTCTTTCAAGTATATGGAACTAATAAGGACCCAGTGTTTGTGTGATCCATTCAGACTCTTAGCACCATATAACGAAACAAAAGCTGTGCATTCGAATGGAACAAAATTGTACATGGCTAATTAAACATCAGCCTTCTGGCCAAGAGAGGTTGCCAGACCACACCTTAAAAAACCCACAAAAAAAACACCTTAAAAAACACACAAAAATACCTGAAACTACCCCAAACAGTTAGAAAAAAGGGAACCACATATTTTGCTTTTGCTAAGTCTTTGGATTGGACACAAGTTCACCATGGTGCAGACATTTCTGATTTGCTGTTTCAAAACTAGCATAACTGGCAATAAACCCTGATGATCCTGCTAGTGTGATTCAGGGAACTAGCACATTGTGTTACTCGACGTTTCATGGAACCAAATGGCTTCAATTGTGGAGGCTGGAATGAGCAACAGGTGGAACCAGCAGCAGCAGGGATGGGTGCTAACAAAAACCGGAAACAACTGTGGATGTTTGAGGTGCCAGAAATGAGGTGGATATTACTGAGATCTGAAGGGTTTGCTCTATTGTGATTATCCTGGCTGGAAATTTTTATCCTCACTTAATCATTATGCTAAAAGAGACTCTTAAGCAAACTCAGATATGCCTTAACAAAGTGAACATGTGCTGACTGACTCGTTGACACCATGTTCATGGACTTGCTAATAAAAATAAGAGCTTACTTAAGATTGCTTGATGTCATATTCAGGCTGTAATGTTTTATTGGGTTTTCTATGGGAAAAACACCTTTATTTTATTTGTTGATATTACTCATAAAACCAAAGATTCAAGTAGGGTGCAGTATGACTTTGAGAAGAGTATGACGTACACACACACTAGTCATTTACCATCAACACTCTGCTGTATACACACATACTGAAGGAGAAATTAGAGCAAATAATGATCACACACACACACACACACACACACACATACACACACACACACACGTTTAGTTCAAATCACAGATGGATACAAGCCGTCATGCTGACACATTAGGGAGGATTTCTCATCTTAAGTTCATTCCTGTGATGGACTTCAGACACGGAGAAACAATAAATATGAGTAGAAAAAGATTATGTAAACGCAGGGAGAATCAGTGTGTTTATCACATTCACCATTAGATTCAGTTACTTTCGTGAAACAGAAAAATGAATCAAACACACTGAGCACTTCAGAAACACTCAAAATTGAGTACTGTAATTAGAAGATCTGTCTCTCCACAGCTGTTACACAAACACACACAAACACTTGCATACACATGGTTACACATTCTCAAAAACTGCTCTCTGGGAAATATTCTCAGACTCCTGCTTATGTCTGGGAGATGGAGACATTCTTCTGACAACCCAGGGTCAGCCAGTCGATGACATCATCAGGCTGCTGATGACAGCCCTCTTTGCCTGATACCGTCGATACCAGACACTACCACGGCGTCCACTTGGGCTACTGACATTCACAGCCATACTACAGAGGTCACATAGTCACCAGTATGACTCTCACTCTATGTATTTCCACAGCTGAACTATAGTTTAAAGTTATTTATAGCACAGTGCTATTGAATGCTCGATTCTGATTGCTCTGACAGTGTTGATTAATTCTAATTAATTCTAATGCATTATCGTTTCTATAGTAACAATTTACACAAGGACTGCAAGGACTTCATGGATTTTCAAAATGTCCACAATGTTGATACAGTGAAATGTTCTGTGAGGAGATGTTTATTTAGCATTTGGAATGAGTCTTCAGTGCCAGGGCTTTGTAACAGTCAGCGGTAAAGCTGTAACTTCAAGTCTTGGGCTTATAAGTCATACGTTACATAAGTGATAACAAGAACTAAGTTGTTTCTTGGATATTCCACAACATGAAATCTAACTATAAACGGATAAAAAAAAAGTACTAGTAAATTGCTGTAGTATAAGAATAATACAACACTTTAGAATGTATTGTTATTGGAAATTAATCAAGATCATGTCCTTTTGCTTTGCATCACATCATACCGGTATTGATGGATTCACCGTAACTACATGCCATTTTATGATTTATTTCTTACATATGTACCAGTCATAGCATTATTCTTTGATTATTACTGTCATTTACTTTAAAATGCTTCTGAATATTCCACTCTGACAAGTTACTCTTAATTCTGAACAGTCATATCACATTATTATGCATTATGGGAAATGGCATGATCACTTTCCACAACATTTAAAGTCCCCGTGAAGTGCCTTGAAACACTTAGCATTATTATAATTGATGTGTTGATGTAATTTCCACTGAAACAGGAAGGCAGGGTGGGACATATCAAATGGCTCCTCCCCCTTTTAAAATAGCCAATAGCTTTTTGCTTACTTCGCAGCACAAGCTAAGCCCTACTAGAAAAATCCATGGTACTAACTTATATATACATATACATATACATGGTTCGTACCATGGATTTTTATAATGTTGGTGGTGGGACACTTTAGATTCTACAGAGTATTTGATTGGACAGAAAATTCCGATGAGAAACTGAAGTGCTGAATGATGTCATCAAAACTGTTGATCTGTATTGGTGATAGAGAGAAACTGAATGAATATATCTTCTAAATGTGAATTTTGTCACTGTTTTGGAGCACACTAGCTTATAAATAATTTTAAGGCTAACATATTCATACTAAAAAATGCAAAACTTCAATTTCATGGGGACTTTAATAAACTCAATTCTTTTTAATGACAATGGTCAGTAAAATGGTCTACTAATAACAATAACACAAAAGATACAGGAAGCAATGATTTGGGGAAGCACATCCATGTACTGTAGGTGTGCATTAAATCCACAGAGGACTATACTAGTTATATTCTCCACTCTTCTACATGTGCTTGGCCTCTTAGATCTAAATTGGCATACAAAAAACTGATTTTCCATCTCTGTACTAAAAAAACTCAGAGCGTTTATAATTCATAATGGGCAGGCAGTCAGCTGGAATGTTAAACTTCAGAACTCAGGGCAAAAAAAACAAGTTCTTGGAATTTTGATTCGCATACAACTCCAAAATATTCAAATCTACTTTACTGACAGTTTAATCACACGATAAAAAAGAGACATTATCAGAGACTTTATCAAACCCACAAAACAGTACCTGATCATGAGCATCTGCTGTCATGAACAGTTAGAATTAACTAGGTCATATCCATCCATCCATCCTCTACCGTTTACTCCTTTTTCAGGGTCATGGGGAACCTGGAGCCTATCCCAGGAGGCATCGGGCACAAGGCGGGGTACACCCTGGACAGGGTGCCAGTCCATCGCAGGGTACATAACTAGGTCATGTTTACAATACAAATGATCTGATCAAACAAGCTAAATATAATTTAATATAATTATGTAATATACAAGTCGGCTAAATGCTAATGACTTTATCAAGCAAAAATCAGAATAAGGAAACGTAATAAGTAATCATTATGTGTGAAGAGAAGACGAGAAGGGAAGATTAGACAACACTTGGACAATCAGTGTGTGTGTGTGTGTGTGTGTGTGTGTGTGTGTGTGTGTGTGTGTGAGAGAGAGAGAGAGAGAGAGAGAGTGAGTGAGTGAGCGCTCATTCAACTCAAACATTCCATTGAACTGACTAGCTGACACATGGTAACAATTATAGACACTATTTTATCTGAAGAGGAGAGTGAACATGCACACAGAGTGAGTGGGGGTGTATATTATATATACACTGGGGGTGGGAGGTAACGCTATCAGTCTGAGTGCTAGATGCTAAGCTATGTTCTTAAACTGTCTCTGAGCTGTAGTCAGAGAGACATCCAGATTAAGGCAAGTAAAGGCTTCAAAATGGCTCAGTGAAATCACTTACTTAATCAACTTCCTAATTTAACTACAATGAAGTGGTCAGACATTAAGTTTTAAGTGTTCTTTGTATGCCAGTTTCGCTATCATACCATCTGACTCTTTTCTGCTAAAGAGACAGGATGCTTTCAGATTAGCCTAAAGGATTTAAATTAGCAACATGAACACTAGCATCTTTCATATCTCTCTTAACTCTAATAGCAGGTTTATTTTACACTGTTTTGTAGCTGGCTGTTTTTATCTTAGCTCACGGGATAGTCTTTACCACTCCAAATGAACTAGAGCTATAGTCTGAAACAGTCATAGATATAGCTAGCAAAATTGCATTAATAGTTTCATCAGACTATGAAAAGTAGCCTAGCTACCTTTCCTACAAATTGGTTTAAAATAACTTCAGATAATATACTGACTGAAAAAAGTGTTGTTTGCGTAGTTTCCGTTGGCCATTCATATCTCACTTAATGCTAAAATCTCATAAACTCTTGAGAAAAAGATCCGATTAGCAGGTTTATTCTACACCATTTTGGAGCTAGTTGGATAACTGTTTCTCTGTGCCTTTGAAAAAAAAAATATACACTGTACCTAAATACATTACCCTACACAAATTTACTTTCAATTGTAATAAAAGTCTATTCACAAGAAATAGAGCTACGGTATAAAAAGAACTACATGTTTGGCTAACAAACTTGACAGTGACAATTTCATCAAGTTATGCAAAGTTGGCTAGCTAGCTACCTTTGTAACAGTGCTTTAAAATGTCTTTGAATAATATTGTAGCATGAAAAAAAGTTTACATAGCCATTTCCTCTGTGAATTCAAATATCATTCAACTCTGAATTGAACATTTACTATCATAAACAAAATTTTGCTTTTCATTTGAATAAAAATTCAAATCGCAAGATAAAGAACTTCTGCATAAAACTTCTTGGATTTAGCTAGTAAACTCAGGGGCGACAATCTGTTTACATAAATCAAAGATATCGGAACTCTGCTGTTGGGTGATACTGGCAAATTCTCTACTAAAAATGTATATGTAACCTACACTAACACATACACATATCTAGCAAGACAGAGAACATGAGAGAGAAGAATCCATGCCCTAGCTGAATGTTCTCATTCACTCACCAATTCTCTTTCTCCACGACTAGTCTTAATTCCAGCTGTGTGGTTCCCAAACACATCTGGATCTGATACAGTTTAAGTAGAGTAAAATCACATTGGTTTCCAGTTGACGCTGTCATGCAGTCTTCAACCAATGAGTCTTCATTGACCATCGTAAAATCACTCAGCACTGTTGTCAGATTTGATGATGATAATAATCTTCATCATCATCATCATCATTATTATTATTATTATTATTGTTATTATTATCAGTCCTATAAGCAGCAGTGCTTGGTTCAATGATTCAATAGCCAAACCATACTAGAAACATTGTTGTTGTTTTTTATTCAAAAAAGATATCAGTACAGATATTATTTTCCAAAATGTGATGATCTCAGCTCATTGGTTAAACAGTTCCTGGAAATCATGACTGCTACTTAAGTCACCTTTCGGCCCTGCAAAACATTTTTCCCCCTCTCTCGGTCTTGTCCCCTAGTAGCCCCCTCTCCACCCTACTCCGTTTAGCTTGGGGTCTATTTACAGCACCTGTCATGGATAGAGCCCAGAGTCCAGCTGTCTCTGCATCAATCAATCACTTACAAAAGATCTAATGCAGGACATTTAAACCAAAACCACCAGTACATCATTTGGCAAATGACAGAAATGCTCAGACTGTTTCTATTTCCACTGCTTTTTTGAAGACAGATAATGAGGATTAAAGAAGAAGAAGAAGTAAAGCTATTTTATTTGTTACACCAATCTAATAGCACGTTTCAATGTTTTTGGCCCACAGAACAGCATGAATTTGTCCAGGCATTTGCATGGGATGCTACAAGATAGAGAAGTGATTGTTTTGGTGACTATAAGGCCTCACTGTGTATAGCTCTTTTCATCTCATCCCAAACTCAGGCAAGTTTCCAGCAGGACTTTCTAGCCATCGAAATACCTTGACAAATTCACGCTGTTCCATAATCCAAATAAAGTGCAACCTGCTATTAGATAGGTGTACCTAATAAACTGGCAATGAAGTGTATGATAGGGTTGGGATCTTGGCACTGTGCACTGGAGCAAGGAAAGCTCGCTGTAATACTCCTGGTATTCCATGCTGTAATCATGCTGGAAGTGTCCATCCAAGTGTTGAGAAACTGTAGACTTGAAAGGATCCTAGTGTTCAAATGTACTGCGTTATTCTGATTGGTATCAGGTTCTTAATATGGGCCCGGTAAACACCATCTCATTGTCACCACCGGTCTGAGCAGGATGCTCCATAGGCTGATCCTGTTTGCACCAAATTCTGATCATTTCAACAGAATGATGTATAGGAACCTGGATTCATCCAACCACATCACTTTATTCAGCTTCTCAACAGTCAACTGTTGGTTCTTCTTGATCCAGTGGCAGTGCTTCCTTGGACTTCACTAATAACAAACTGTGTTTAGGTACATTCGGGACAAAGTTTGATAAGTGTTAAAGTGTTCCAAGATAACATCCTGCCCACCAAAGTTGAGCCAAATTAGCATTTCAGCATTCTTGTTTGACACAATGGTCAGAACTGCTGTTCCTGTAGCCAACATATACTGGATATACTATTACTATACAACATATACTGTTATACTGGATCTGGAGATTATCCTGGGAACTCCGGGTGTGAGGCTGGAATACACTCTGGATGGGTTTGCCAGTCTCAAGACACACCCACATTCACACATTCATTCACATATTAGGGCAGTTTAGATTAGACGATCTACCTACCAGCATGTCTATAGGAAGTGGGAGGAAACCAGAAAAACCAGAGAAATCCTACAGAGACATGGGGAAAACATGGAAAACTGAACACAAACAGTAACCCGAGCTCAGGAGTGAACAGGTTTGTCAGATGGAAATATCATAAGATGCTAACTCATGCTACATCTAAAGCTACTTGTTTTGCCAAGCCCATTTCTCAGCTGAACACCAAAGCCATCTCTTTCCAAACAAAAAAAAAACAAAAACGTTTTGAAGCAAAATGACATCTACTGAGCAAGAAACGTTGTAATTTGAGTAATTGATGCTTCTTAACTCACCGGTCAATTCTCGCTATATACAACAAATACAACACTATATAATTGCAGGCCGTGGAAATAGAGTAAGCACACATGCATGACCCTGTGACCGTGCTGTCAATATGGGTGACGGTTACAAAAATCAGGAGTGCAGTATTTCAAATATACGAGAGAGCGGTGGGCTGGGCGCAGGAGATTTTCCTGATCTTCTATCAGACGACCCCACATAGAGGGGTAGAGAATGGTCCATGACAGATGCCCTTCTGGAAATGTCCATGTTATCAGCAGTGACAGCTGGGCTGAACTCACTGCTCTAGCGTGTGTGTCTGAGTCTGCTGACCTATTTTCTTCTCCTCATGCACTGTGGTCACTTTGAACACACATCTGCTCCAAATCAAACCATGTTCCTATGTATACTCCAGAGCTGGTCTACTTGCTCAGCCTCAAAGTCTTTCATGTCTCAGTGTCCTGGCTTGGTCATCATTTGACTAGTATTTGATCTGGTGCCGTTCTTCCAATCACCATTTTATATCCGTAACAAAAACACCAGTGACTGCTGATTGGGATATTGGATAGAAGGGCTATAAATTCATTCATTCATCCATTCAGATGACCCTCAAAAATAATTGGGAATTTACCGTCTTGGCTAGAAAGAAATCAGCCTCTACAGCCTCTACATAATTTATTTGTTCATCGTGTTTGGTTGCAAAAGATTAATAAATCACTCTAACCCAGTTGTTAACTCCATATAATATGATGTTAATGGCTTTGTTTAAGAGAGTGCATTTATTCTAGCCTTTCCTGATCATCACTGTAACCATCTCTGGTGCCTAGTTTTCTCTTGCTAGAGATTGGGAAAGTTTGCACAAGTTCATAGTCAAGCCAACCCCAATAGATACCAAAGGTGATTTATTCTCTTGGCTTTGATTCTGTCTAAAAGTTCTGCCAATTTTAAATCCCTTTCCAAAAAGCTGATTGATTACTTATTGTGCTTCCATTAAATTGTATGCAAACATTCTGTAGATGCATCATATATATATATATATATACAGTGGTGTGAAAAAGTGTTTGCCCCCTTCCTCATTTCCTGTTCCTTTGCATGTTTGTCACACTTAAGTATTTCGGAACATCAA